>ML258095.1:15816-34329 GCA_005239495.1 Nicotiana undulata | reverse complement strand
GGGGGGGGGGGGGGGGGGGGTTGATGCCGGAAGAAATGGCGAAGCGGCAATGGCAGGCTGGGCGACGGGTAATTGGACAACATCATTTTTTGCCTTTGGATTAGTAACCAGTCTTCAACCTATAAATAATGATGTCCAAATTTAACAGTCGTTTCAGAGGGAGTAAAGAGTAGCGAGTTGGTGATTGAAGAGGGATTTTGTTTGACGATATCCCAAACAAGATTAGTGATTTGCTTGTCTGGTGCTTCCTATTTGATAAACTTTAACCGTGTGCTGGCCACATTGTCAATTTACTTTAGTTGAATGATATTAATCACCAGTGTAGGAAAGTAAACCATTTCTCAAGAGAGATTGATTTGCTTTTCTTGGACTGAATTGGATGTGAAACTGCTGTATGCAATGGCTAAAACTTGTGGAGTTCAGCTTGTACTGGATTGGTAATCTTAATCATAAGAATGACGAAGCTCATTGATACTAGACTTGATATCTTTACCATAAGAATGTAAAAGTCTTGCGTGTCCAAATACCTCAAAATTCTACCTGCACTCTGGTTCACATCTTGCTATACAAGTCTATCTTTGACCTTAGAGTGGCACTATCTTCAGGTCTTTCTTTTCACTTGTAATTTCCAAATATTTGTGAATCTTCTCTGTTTATGAGCTTGTAAACTGGAATTTTTAGATGAATATTTATTGCGTACATTCCTGTCTTTGCTCCTAGCAATTTAATGATTGGTACTATTTCTTGATAAAACTGACTCATCCTCCCTATTTACAGGAAGATAGTGAGAAAGCCGGCAAGGTAACCTCTGCGGGAATGTATTTCTTGCACTTTCAAGTGTACAGAATGGATTCAACTGTAAATGCGGTATGTGAATTTCATCTTAGTGGTTTAATTCAATAGTGTAGCATGCAGCGTTGTCAGCAGTGACAATACTTGTGATGATGTAGTTAGCAATGGCCAAAGACCCCGAAGCTGCTTTCTTTAAGAGGCTGGAGGGCCTTCAACCTTGTGAGGTCTCAGAACTAAAAGCTGGCACTCACATATTTGCTGTTTATGGTCTGAGCTTACTTATTTTTGTTGAATATATATATTTTTTTACTTGGGAAAAACTATCAAATTGCTACTGATTATGCAATGCTAAAAGAATTTTTTTATCTGATGTCTGCAGGAGATAATTTCTTTAAGCCTGCTAGTTATACTATTGAGGCTCTGTGTGCCAAGACATACGAGGACACAACTCATAAGCTCCAGGATATTGAGGCTCAGATTTTGAGGAAGAGAAATGAGCTTCGACAGTTTGAAACAGAATATAGAAAGGTTGTCTATCTGCTGATAAACAATGCATGTCATGAATTATTTTGTGCCTCATGCGTAGTCATTGTACTATTTTCCATGTGATGTTGACAGGCATTGGCACGGTTCCAGGAAGTGACCAATAGATATATCCAGGAGAAGCAGTCTGTAAGTTTCTTTCTTAACTAAGTTTCTTTACGAAAATTGGCTGTGATTATTTGTTAGTTACACAGTAGGTTTACCTGTCTATTGTTTGTTAGTTATGGTCAAAAGAATCATATGTGAGGTACCTACATTTCTCTAAGTGATGCTATTATTGTAAAGGTCGACGAGCTGCTTAAACAGAGAGACACCACCCACTCTTCATTCACTGTTACAAGGACAGTTGCTACCATAAGTGGCAGTGGGAGTGGGCATTTCAGTAATGGAAGTAGCAGTAAACTATCTAGCGAAGACTTCAAAGCCGATAGCCCAAGTGAAGATGGCAGTTCAGACTCCAAGGAGAAATACTCGAAACGAAAATGGTTTAACCTTAACCTCAAAGGATCTGATAAGAAGTAATCGGACTGGTGGTTAACTGTAATATAATCCTACGAATTCCCAATTCCAGCCTCGCCGCCCAAGGATGAGGGCTGGCTGCTAGTTTGCTACCTGAAGAAATCTCTTCATGTATTCTTTGTTCAATTTGTTGGTATTTCTTAGGCTTCCCGAGACGTTTTCTTTTTCATTTTTTTCTTCCAAATTTCATTTTTTTGGGCATGTAAAGTCTGATTTCTGTCGAATGACTGCAAGATATAGAAGGTTTTTGTTCCTGTATTTGTACTTCTGATTCTTGTGTTGTATCGTAGTGTACTAGTCAATGGACTCCAAATTTTGTCTTTTGAGCAAATCTTAGTCCTTCAGATTTGGTAATTTCAGTGAATATTTTCTCCCTTATAAAAGTGGGAGTGGTATCATTTCATATGATTGACGAAATATGGGTTAATGATTTTAAACTTCCTATCTCATTTTGGTTTCTTACTCGATGTCCGATGCCAATATTAGTACCCGACTAATCTGGGCTTCTTACTCTGTGTCCGATGCCCATATTAGTACCAGACTAATCCAAATTCGAGCTGAGTTCATATTCGAGAACTCTAGTTTAGGAGGGGATCCTATCTATCCCACCACGACATTTTCTTCTCCTATCTCATTCACTAGCTCGTGCTAACCAAAAGAATTGAAATATTAAAAGGTTCCTTTTACGTTGATTTTCTTCCATTAAGATTGAAGCACATTACAAATTCTTTTGGTATAAACTATCTTGAAAAGTTCCATAAATAAAAAGATTATAATTCAAAAATAAATTTAGTCCAATGTCATGTCGGGACCATTCTACTCTTTGAGAATTTTTATTTGCCGTCCTAACTAATAAAATAACAATATGCTCCTTTTAGATAAGCCTATGAATTAATTAAATTACGTTATTGTACTTAAGTTCCTTAACCAACCAAAAATAAAATAAAACAAATATTCAAAATATTCATTATTGTTTCTATGTCCCAACTCTTTCTTAGTAGGCTTTACAATTGTTTTGTTGTGTAGGGTAGATTAGTTGTCTAGGCCTTCGTATTTCCTAGATATATAATATTGTATATTTCTTAGTGGAAGAGAAATTTTGATTATAAAATTAACAATGAATAAATGAATTGTAATTTATATTTTAACTTTCGAAATTAAAACGCCATCTTAGGTTATCTGTATAAAAATAGCACGGGCTAGCCAGTTTTCGGACTGGTCATTCAAAAATAGCCATCGTTTGCCAAGTCATTAAATAATTGCCACTATTTTGCTGCAACAGAGACCGATCCAGCATAATATACTGGAGTTCGGTGCACCTGTATATGAACTTCCAACATATTATGCTGGAACTCCAACACGCGGAAAGTTCCAGCATAATATAGTGGAGATTCGAGCACATGCGTATGCACTTCTAGCATATTATGCTAGACCAATATACTTTGCTGGAACTCCAGTATATTATACTAAAATTCGGTATATTATGCTGGAGTATTTTCCGGATTTTGAACATTGTTTTCGTCCAGATATATCTTTACATGAAAAGTAGCTAAATTTCGATACTTTTTATGACTATTTTTGAATTTCTTCTCACGTATCTGTCCCGAGGACTATTTGTATATTACTTGGCCAAAGCTTTAGAAAAATATAGAGATGACCTAATGTTACACAACATAAACAATAAATAGACTCACTTTGTACTATGATTCTTTAATTTTGTCTCAAACAACACCTACCTTGAATTCTCGTTGGACCAAAAGTACGTTGTTGTTTATGCCAATTAAATAATGGTTGTATTCGTTGAACTAGGAGTACTCATATGGCATAGAAAGTACCTCCAAGTTAAATAACACTTTAAGGACTCGTTTGGTACTAGTGATAACGATAATTAATTTCAGAACTAAATTTGAGATGAATTTATCCCACGTTCGGTTGAGATAAAATCATGGTACAACTAGTCTCGTGATTAGTTATCCCGGGTATTGCGGTGTTCTTTTTATCCTCATGGGAGAGTGAGATAATTAATTCGGAATAACTATTCCCGAGATAATTAATCATGAGATAACTTGTTTCCCAACCAAACGACCCATAAAAGTTGTTCGTTTTTAATCAAAGCATATTTTTTGAAGGGAAGCACATGTCTATGAGCATATATGTCTATTCATAAATACAAAGACGGATTCATGATTTCAACTCGATATGTTTAATTGTTCAAAATTATGAATTCAAATTTAATATTCATAATTCTTTTCGAAATTAAAGCTCAAGGTGGTGCATTAATTCAATTGGAAATGTTCAAAATTGTGGATCTGTCCTTTGTAAAATTTACATAGTATGATCTCCTAGTTATTAATTTTTTAACAAATACTTGAATTCTTTTTTTACTTTTGTGGTTCAATTGGATTGCCTACACGTTACCCTTGGACTCCAATAAACTATAATCTAAATAAGAGAGACACAAAAGGATATTACCCTAAAAAGAAAAACAATGAAATGTTAGAAGAGTACAAAAAAGGCAAGTAAAAAGCAAATTGGTGCTATCATGTGGACATTCACAAACATGTGTAGTGTTTGAAGTTGTTATAAGAATTTTATAAAAAGAAATAGAGTTAACAAGTAGCATTATATATTAGGATATATTTTAATGAAGATTATTAGTTAATTAATTAATTAAGTCTCAATACATGTGCAAAGGTATCCTAACCGGAGACGGACCTACTTGTACTGTTGAGAGGTCATCAGACCCTGTAATAATCGTCAAATTTTTTATATATGTATGTGTATACCTTAAAAATGATTATATAAAGAACTTGACACCTTGAATACTGAAATCCATTAAGGGACCCTGTTAAAAAAATAATAATGCTTCTGTCGCGTAAAAATCATGGGTCCGCCTGCGATCCTAACTAATGTGTTTTTGCATTACATGTTGTGTTTATGTAGTTCACGGGACTTTCTATTATTGCTATTTTAAATTTGAAAAAAGAAAGGTTTCAATGGAATTGCCATTAACTATATTAAATTAATATAAACACCTAAACTACAAACTAGGCTTAGGCTTCACGTTATTAGAGTATTAATCAATTCTGATTAATTTATTATTAATTAATTATAATTGTCACTTCACATGACTTAAAGCTAACTCCACCCAACCTATACCTTTATATGTTAAAAGAGTAGGTATATGTCATTTGGAATACAGGAATGAACTTATTGACTCATTCCCACATTGTTTGGATTAATTAAATATGTTTTTTTGAACATATCCAAAAAAAGGGATTAACAACTTGAAAACTAAGTCACAATTAATATTTGGATATTATCTTTAATCTTTTTTGAATCCTTCCAAAGTAATGGTTACAAAAGGGAAAGAAAGATGATTAGAAAGTTAATGAATTGCGACGGCTTTAAACTTATTTTAATTATTTTGTTGCATTATATGATGGATCATGTCTGAAATAATTTCATGTATAATAATTCGCGTAATCACTTATTATTGGTTGATTTCCTTGATAAACACAAGTTGGGTGGGCCATAATTGAGATTTGGTCGATCTTAGAACGATAATATCGCCATAATGACTTTAATTAACAAGAAATAAAGTATGATTAAGGTCCTCTTAGAAGTGTTGTTTAATATATTAATTAAGATGGTGGAATTAAGCCACTAACAACAAGGAAAAGAAACACTTTGTTTGAGGACAGTTGTTAATAATTCAATAGGGATTGACAAAGTTGATTGGACAAGAATGCTACTCTATGTGCTATTCAAATTCTAAAAACTAATAGGGGGAGGGGGTGGATTTTTTTAAATGATTATTTTTATAATTGTGATGTTCGGGCCAGCTCCTAATTTCTAGTTTCCAACCGTAGTATTATTTTAAAAAACGAATTGTTTGGTATACATAATAGTTATACAGGATTATAATACATGACTTATTTATGCGGTGAATTAGGATTATTATGCAGTGGAGTATTTAATAATACGAGAGGTGTTATATTATGGATTTAGTACTCACTTTGAGGAAAATTTTATTTTTAAGTACACATTTTTATTCCACATTCGATTTCACATAAAATAGTACATAAAATCATGCATAACATATTACAACAAACAACGACGACTCAGTATAGTCCTATAAGTGGGGTCTGGGGAGAGTAGTGTGTACGCAGACCTTACCTCTGGGGTAGAGAGGCGGTAGAGAGGCTGTTTCCGATAGACCCTCGGCTCAAGAAGACGAAAAGACGAAAAGAGATAATATATCAGTACCATCATGGAAATAACAACAACAACGCAAGAACCGGTGAATAGATGAAGGGCAGAAATAATGACCAGTAAATAAGGCCCAGCACTATGAAAACGAAAGAGTAGTGTAAACACAGCATCGACCACTAGCAGTCTAAGACTAAATCCTATCAGCCTAGCCTCACACTGGTAGACTAAATATGCTCAACTACCTCCTAACCACAACCTTAATGCTCGACCTCCATAGCTTCCTATCGAGGGCCATGTCCTCGGAGATCTGAAGTCTCGCCAGCATAACATATTGCTTATATTATTTAGTATTCCCAACTAACACTGCATTAATTATGCTAATTTTGTTTTTCATATATAGTCACCCTACCCAAGGGCGAAGCTAGCCTATCAACTACATATTCGGCCGAACTTAGTAGCTTTAGTGAAAACCCATTATTTATCTTAAAAAATTTATTAAATATGTTCTAATTATTAATTTAGAAACTAGTAACTTAAAAGGATTAGAACTCCAAACCCATATGATTCAAATTTTGGCTCCGCCTTGTAACGACCGACCGATTGTTTTGAGCCCTAGCGCGTCGTTTGGCGGTTTGAGGCCATGAGCAGCTTCATTTCAGGCATTATGACTTGTACGTGTGGTCAGAATTGAATTTCGGGGAGTTCAGAGTTAATTTGGAAAGAGCATTCTTATTTCGAAAGCTTTAAGTTGAAAGAATTGACTAAGGTTTAACTTTTGAGTAAACGACCTCAGAATGAGAATTTAAAAGTAATAACAGGTTCGTATGATGATTTTGGACTTAGGAGTATATCCGGATCGGGTTTTGGATGACCCCGAGAGCGTTTCGGCACCTAATGTGGAAAGTTGGTATTTTAGAAGGAAATCATAAATTTGGGTTGAAGTGTATTTTAATTTTATCGATGTCTGTTTGGGTTTCCGAGTCTGAGAATAGCTACGTATGGTGATCCTGGTCTTAGGAGCGCGTTCGGATGTGGATTTGGAGGTCCGTAGGTCATTTTAGGGTCTTTTAGCGAAAGTTGGAATTTGAAGGTTTTTGGAAAGTTTGACCGGGAGTGGACTTTTTGATATCGGGGTCGTATTCCGATTTCGGAAGTTGAAGTAGGTCAGCAATGTGAAATGCGACTTGTGTGCAAAATTTGAGGTCAATCGGACGTGATTTGATAGGTTTCAGCATCGAATGTAGAAGTTTGAAGTTCTAAATTTCATTAAGCTTCAATTGGAGTGTGATTCATGGTTTTGACGTTGTTTGATGTGATTTGAGGCCTCGAGCAGGTCCGTGTTGTGTTATGGGACATGTTGGTGTGATTGTACGAGGTTCCGGGGGCCTTGGGTGTGTTTCGGGATGGTATCATATCAAGTCGAGCTGTTTTCGAACTACTGTTGCTGGTTCTGGTTTTTTCCTTCGCGAACGCGAAGGGATTCCCACGTCCGCGAAGAGGAATTTTGGGGCTACTGGTAATTGGCCTTCGCGAACGCGAGGCAGAAGCTGGGCAAACCATCGCGAATGCGACACAGGGGTCGCGAACACGAATAAGGAAGAGGACTGGGGGACCTGGAATCATTTAGACTTCGCGAACCAAAGATTCAACCGCGAATGTGAAGCAATAGGTTCTGAAGGAATCGCGAACGCGAGGCTTTGGTCGTGAACGCGAAGAAGGGCCGACTATATTGGCATAATGTTTTAAAAAGCGGAATTTAGACCATTTCACTCATTTCTCTCTTGGTTTGGGCGATTTTGGAGAGGCTTCAAGGGGAGATTTTCATCATCCATGTCAAGGTAAGTGATTCCCACCTATTGCAAGTTAAATACTTGGATTATATATAGATTTTAACATGAAAATCCATGGAAAAATTGTGGAAAATTTGGGGTTTTGGTAGAAAACCTAGAAATTGGTATATTTATATTTTGACCACAAATTTGGGCATGGAATTGAGAATAAACCATATATTTCGTTCGTAATGTTATGGGTAATGTTTATCTTCGAACTCTGTGAGGGGGAACTACCCCTAGGTGATATATTTAATGTATGCAACTTGTTGCAGGGACTACGCACGTACGATATGACGAGAGTCCGTATGTAGTTAGATTCATGTTATTATCCGGGTACACTTAGGTTCACATCATGTTGTACTTGTACTATAGGGATTATCTTTGCTCGTTTAATTCTTTTATTTCGCATTATGACTTGAGACTAGACATGTGTAGAGTGATAGACTTGCTATTGTAGAGTTTTTGCGAGTTTTATGATTTGCCACGGAATAATGGTGTTCCTCTTACAGATTTCTTGTGCGTTATGCGTATTCATCGAATAATTTTTCTTAAAAAGTTATAACTCACATGTTCATTCGTGAGTGGGGGTCAATGACCTGTTTAAGCCTCTTATTCTAGTGGTATCGGGCCGTTCGCCTCGACAAGATTTATGTACCGCACCCCATGGGAGCAAGCCGTTCGCCTCGATAGTTTAATAGATGCATCTATGGTTCGCGCCGTTCGACCCTCGGCAATGTAAAGTTTAATGTTTATGTTGGATCGGTCCATACACCACGACATTTCTATCAAATATCCTCATGGAATCGTGTATAATATTTGGCAAAAAGCCAGGGTATTTGTGAGTTTTTTTCTTGATTCGAATTATAACAACCTATTTGGTGAGGTCCATTATACATATTTATATGTGCTCCGGTTGAGAAGGAATTTGCTAATTGAGAGATTGAGTTTATTGTAGCGAGGAGAATTGCACCACATATTTACACTGGTTCATTTCATTTATTTACTCTGCCTCATATTTGTTCGCCTCCTTACTGTACCTGATATTGTTGGACCACTGGTGAGTGTTGTCGACCCCTCGTCACTACTCCTCCGGGCTAGGCTAGATACTTACTGGGTACATGTGGATTTACGTACTCATACTATACTTGCTGCACATTTTTGTGCAGGTACTTTTATGTCCGGTGGTCATTTAGGAGTGGAGGCACGAATGATGCGGGGACTTGCCGCGAGCTGCATTTCAGGTTACGATCCCCAGCCATTAGAGTATTCTTCAGAGTTATTTGTATCTTTCCTATCTAATTTGTATTCCGGACAAATGCTGTACTTTATTTTACTTCCTAGTTGATGCTCATGCACTTGTGACATCGGGTTTTGGGTATGCTTTTGGGTTATTTTGTATTAAAGTTGTAAATATATTGACATTAATTTTGTAAGTTTCATCTCTTACAATTTAATCGAAGGAAATTATGCTTTCAAAAGTACAAACTGAGTAAAGAAGTCAATTATTTAGTTTTTGTCTTGTCTGAAAATAGAGTTAGGCGCCATCACGACCTTTAATGGATTTTGGATCGTGACGACATGGTATCAGATCACTAGGTTCACTTAGGTCTCACGAGTCATGAGCATGTCTAGTAGAGTCTTGCGGATCGGTACAGAGATATCTGTACTTATCTTCGAGAGGCTACATGGTTGTTAGGAGCACTTCCCTTATTGAATCCCTCATCGTGCGACTTGATTCCTTTGAAGCTTATGCCTTCATTTCTTTCCTATTTAATCTAGTAGGTGGTGCATGATGTTTCCCCCTGCGTATTCGATTTGGTTAATGTCGTCACCTTACGGAAGGATGTTCTGTCATTTTAGCTTAGTAGTTGTATTTTCGATAGTCTTGAGGCTATGCACAAATTGCTATGATGTTCATGAGTTGTTACCGCACATTATTGATGTAATGGTAGGATGCTTGTCTATGTGTCGGGGAATCAAATGACTTGAAAGGAGGTTTTTGTCAGTGCATGATTCAGAGGTTCAATGTTTATTTCCGGCGGAGGAAAGGCAACTGGACTATGAGTGTTCACATTTGGGCTGATGGAGTAACGAGACTTGGTATTTCCGAGCGTGGGGAATTTTCATCTGTGATGTGGTGTCATTTGTCCTTCGTGAATGTTTTAAGTTCACCGGTGTTATGGTTTTCCTCAATTCTCCTTGGGGGTAGGGTATTGTGAAATGGTGTCGGGGAAGCGGCTGTTAGAGATCGCGGTGTGTAGTGATGCAGAATCGAATCGGTGTTCCTGGTGTTGATGGCTAGAGGAAGATGATCTTCGGGGAGGTTTAAAGTTGGTAGCGATCTAGCGATCCAAGTATTACAGAGATGGATTTTGATTTAAAGGAAACAATTGGGCAGTGAAGGATGATGAGGGACATGGCGGAAGGGAGTCTCGCGGTTGTTGAATTACTAGTAGGTTAGGTACAAAAATCAGAAGTCGGGAAGGTGCCTAAAGGAGAGGGTTTAATCAAAGTTGGAGAGTGCCAGAGTATCATATGGGTTTTGTGGTAGGATAGCTACACGCCTTGGGGAAAGTTTAGAGTGATTTGGGACTTGTGGTGGACAATGACTAGGTCCGCGGAAGATGATCTTCCGGGAGGTTTAAAGTTGGTAGCGATCTAGCGATCCAAGTGCTACAGATATGGATTTTGATTTAAAGGCAACAATTGGGCAGCGAAGGATGAGGAAGGACATGGCAGAATGGAGTCTCGCGGTTATTGAATTACTAGTAGGTCAGGTATAAAAATCATAAGTCGGGAAGTTGCCTAAATGAGAGGATTTAACCAAAGTGGGAGAGTGTCATAGTATCATATGTGTTATGTGTAGGATAGCTACATGACTTGGGGAAAGTTTAGAGTGATTTGGTACTTGTGGTGGACAGTGACTAGGTCTACAGACTAATTTGGAATATTGGATACTATACCGAGAAAGATTGGATACGACAGGAAGGAGTTGCTTGATATGAAGAGAGATGCAACATGACTTCGGATTGGAATGTATTGTCGCACATGTAGTTGATGTCAATGGGGAGTGAACGAACTTGCACAACTGGTGGAGGAGCACGGGCTCAGAATGGTTTATTGGTTTCGTAGTAATTGTACTCGATACAACGTCGTTGAAAGAGGTCGGCATGGAATTTCCACATATGGGATATCTCATGTGAGCATATTAGTGGTTGCGTGGTGTTGATGAAGCTTCTATGAAGAATTATATTGGTTATCCGGTAAGAGGTCGAATATGTAAATGCGGCTAGTGATTCAAAGCGTTCATGAAATGGTTAACACGAAGATTTTGAGTAATTTGGGTCGATTGCGCGAGGTCATATCAATGAAGAAGAAGGAATCTTGGTAGGTTCCGGGGTTATGAAATTGTAGCTTCAAGCTAAGTGGGAGAGCCCCACCGTCTACGATTGCAATGCATGATTGTCTACTTGTGAGGTTTGTGGTTATCGACACATTGGTGGGTTATTACGACTAAGGAAAGAAAACATCAGTGGTACTTTTAGAAAATGATTTGAGTAAGGTGTGCTATACTTGGGCCTTATCGATTCATGTTCAGTTTTGAGAAGACTCAGAGTTTCTACTTCTGGTGGGAGTAATGTACAAGGGAAAAGAATTCAGTTGGGTGCATCTTGATATGCTGTTCACGTTCTGGCAGAGCAATAGAGTTTGGCTTATACTCGGGGCCAAGAAAGAGTGGATGACTCTCAATAGTGGTCCTGATGGGTTCAAGAACTTGAGTATATTGTCTAAGGACTTGGAATGTTCTATGTTATCATTAGGTATGCGGTGCAGTATTGGAAGAAGGGAGTAAGTAGCTCCAGATTCACAGAAGGTCTTGCAGAATGGGTGTGCCAGTTGGCGATGCTATTGTGCGTGTAAGGAGAATATGAGATGGTTCATGAGTATTGAGACAATGTGGTCTCGTGGATTGGGTCACTCGAGGTGAGTGTTTTCGGGTTTCGTTACGTTAATGAATGGAGCTATTATTATTTCTAGGGCAAGTCAATAAATTAGAAGAAGACGGGTCAGCTAGTAATGGTTGAATCGACATGATTATGACTGTGATCAGTTCCCTCATCGTGTTAAGTTATATATGTGATTTGTGGAGGCACGTGCGAGGCTTGATAACCACCATAATTCGAGTGATGTGGGAGGTATTTTGTTCTAAGGACTAGGTTGCGTAAATGGATTTAGGAAATTCATTGCGATTTAGATCGCGACATGAGGTTTGTGCTCCCGCGGTTTGAGAATTCAGTTGCGTTGCATTGGTTCTTCTAAAATGAGCAAAGTAAGAGGTTTATGTATGATGAAGGCTTTATTCTACTAGTGGTTCAGGAGTGATGATGAACTTTTTATACTCTCGCGTATTGGCATGTTAGGTGCAGTGAGCGGCATGGGAATTAGAAGTTGAGAATCAAGGTTGCAGTTTGGTGTTGACAAGAATTTCACGAGCTCGGACGAGCAAGAAAGGATTCAGTTGGTTACAGTATGCTGATATTGTCTTTAGCGTCACCTGAGATCGCCGTCCTCTGTAAGAGGCTTTGTGTACTGATTGTGGATTCTTGATTTGCTTTACAACATTAGTGTGGCCGGTGGAATGGATGTGCAGACTTGTTACCTGGTGCGGAAGGTCGGGGGAGCGTATCCCACGGAAGATTGTATAAGTGTGACATATAGTCACTTGATTGGTTAAAGATTGAAACCAAGAATGGATATTTTGGTAATATTGCTAATGTGAGAGTTTAGGCTAAATGGCGCTCTCTTCAGTTGGTTGTGAATTATGGGAGTTTGTTCCGTATTCGAAAGTTGTTCTTGTGTGTCATGGGAAAAAGGTCATTGTGGATCCTTGAGAGGCTATTTGCCCAAACATGGTATTATCAGAATCAGTTTGAGGTTCGTTGACGGGTCCAATATGGATGTGTACTCTACACCAGCCTGGGTGTATTCATTCAGCATAGCATTCTTTATGGAGGAGCGTTCAAGCGTTGGATGTTATTTTCATCGTCAGCTATTTCATGTAATACTCTTTTGTGCCGTGTGTGTTGTGAGATGGCTTGATTATTCGCACATGTGTTGTGATCCTGTGTAGCTTGCGGTGTTATATGAGCAGGATGGATCTCGAGATGAAGGTCATTCATCGCACCTTAGTCGTGCTTGAGTTTTGTAGCGTATGTCGCTATATGTCTCCCCAGAGATAGTATTGTGCACTTGGTGTGCTTGTGGTCGACATTCGGGTATCTCGTAGTTATGAGAATTCTAGCTTGGTAAGTCTTTCCTTATAGATTATTATGTGTGGATCGGGTGGCACGCCGCCATAGGTATGTTGTTTGGATCGGGTGGCACGCCGCCACGAGTATCATGGTTGGATCAGGTTGCACGCCGCAACGGTATCATGTGTGGATCAGGTTGCACGCTGCAACAACGTTATGTTGAGTACAGTTCCCCATATCTATTCTTGTGTGCTCTATTTTTCACTTTCTGAGGAAGGTTCATAACATCCTTTCGGTTGTTTACCCAGTTACGTGGGTAGAATAGTTCTTTCCAGAGTTTGTTTCCTTATGTATTACATTCGAGTTTGTGGCTTGTTGGCACATGGTGGCATCAAATGAGACTTTTGGTAGTGTTTGTGGTGGCTTATTGCCGAACGACTTGTACTTGGTGAGACGAGATTTTTAGACCTGGGATCAGTGCGATCGGGTTTATATGAGGCAAATTTAAAAGCAAATATCGTTATTTGGTCCATAATGAGGTAATTGTTCTTATCAGGAGGAGAGACTCAATGATTTGTTGACTCAGAAGTTGGTTATGAATTTCAACACATCTCTTCCGTCGTGGCAGTATTGCAAAAGTTGGAACAGGACTTATATGTGTCATGAGGTTTGTTGTGGGCATTAGATTCGTGGAATTGTGGCTATTGTTGTTAGAGGATGTTATTATGTTCATCTAAATTATGCGGTGCATGGAATTCAGAATAGGTATACAATCATGTTTTGGTACAACGAGTAATGGCTGATACGATGTTCGTATGTTGGAAACAGGCTTGGTAGAGAATTTCGGATGTTGGAATTTGGCTATAAGGCTTAATTGACTGATTAAAAGGGAGGATCTTCGGACTGACTTAAACTAATGTGCTCAACTAGGTTGTGGAAGCACAGGTAGGTGCACGAGGTGTTGACCAATGACTTCGGCAATTTCGGAGCAGTTCTTAGCACGTTCGAGGATGAACATATGTTTAAGTGGGAGAGAATGTAACGACCTGACCGGTCATTTTGAGCCCTAACACGTTGTTCGGCGGTTTGAGGCCATGAGCAGCTTCACTTTAGATATTATGACTTGTACGTGTAGTCCGAATTGAATTTCAGGGAATTCAAAGTTAATTTGGAAAGAAAATTCTCATTTCGGAAGCTTTAAGTTGGAAGAATTGACTAAGGTTTAGCTTTTGAGTAAAAGACCCCAGAATCGGGATTTGAAAGTTTCAATAGGTTCGTATTTGGACTTGGCGTATATCCGGATCGGGTTTTGGATGACCCGAGAGCGTTTCAGCACCTATTGTGGAAAGTTGGTATTTTGGAAGGATTTTATAATTTGGGTTGAAGTGTATTTTAATGTTATCGATGTTCGTTTGGGATTCTGACTCTGAGAATAGCTCTGTATGGTGATCCTGGTTTTAGGAGTGCGTCCGGATGTGGATTTGGAGGTTCGTAGGTCATTTTTGGGTCTTTTGGTGAAAGCTGGAATTTGAAGGTTTTTGGGAAGTTTGACCGGGAGTGGACTTTTTGATATCGCGGTCGAATTCCGATTTCGGAAGTTGGAGTATGTCTGCAATGTCAAATTCGACTTGTGTGCAAAATTTGAGGTCAATCGGACGTAATTTGATAGGTTTCGGCATCGAATGTAGAAGTTTGAAGTTCTAAAGTTCATTAAGCTTGGATTGGAGTGTGATTCATTGTTTTGACGTTATTTGATGTGATTTGAAACCTCGAGGAGGTCCGTGTTATGTTTTGGGACAGGTTGGTGTGATTGGACGGGGTCCTGGGGGCCTCGAGTGTGTTTCAGGATGATATCGGATCAAGTCGAGCTGTTTTGGAACTGCTTTTGCTGGTTCTGATTTTGTCCTTCGCGAACGCGAGGCAGAAGCTAGGCAAACCATCGCGAACGCGGCACAGGGGTCGCGAACGCGAATAATGAAAAGGACTGGGGGACATGGAGTCATTTAGCCTTCACAAACGCGAAGTAGTAGGGCCTAAAGGCATCGCGAACGCGAATAAAGGGCGATTGTGATGGGTAAAATGTTTTAGAAAGCGAGATTTAGACCATTTCACTCATTTCTCTCTTGGTTTGGGCGATTTTGGAGAGGCTTCAAGGGGAGATTTTCATCATCCATGTCAAGGTAAGTGATTCTCACCTATTGCAAGTTAAATACTTGGATTATAATATTATATATAGATTTTAACATGGAAATTCATGGAAAAATAGTGGAAAATTTGGAGTTTTGGTAGAAAGCCTAGAAATTGGTATTTTTGGATTTTAACCACGAATTTGGCATGAAATTGAGAAAAAAAAAATCATATATTTGGTTCGTAATGTTACGGGTAATGTTTATCTTTGAAATATTTTGGTATCTAGGGACGTGGGCCCGAGGGTTGCTTTATCGGCTTTTAGAGTAGAGTTGGGAATTTATCTAAATTGATTCTTTATGAGTATTAGAGTTTATTTTATTGGTTCGCACATTGTTTGGCTAGTTTTGGAGCGACGGGCATCGGTTTGAGGTGTTAGAGGGCTTTGGAGCCGGTTATAGAATTTCGGAGCGAGGTAAATCTCCTGTATAACATTGTGAGAGGAAAACTATCCCTAGGTGATATATTTAATGTATGCAACTTGTTGCGGGGACTACGTGCGTACGAGGTGACGAGAGTCCGTACGTAGTTAGATTCATGTTATTGTCCGGGTAGACTTAGGTTTACATCATGTTGTACTTGTACTATAGGGATTATCCTTGCTCGTTTAATTCTTTTATTTCGCATTATGACTTGAGACTAGACATACGTAGAGTGATAGACTTGCTATTGTAGAGTTTTCGCAAGTTTTATGATTTGCCATAGAATAATGGTGTTCCTCTTACGGATTTCTCGCGCGTTATGCGTTTTCATCGAATAATTTCCTTAGAGAATTATAACTCACATGTTCATTCATGAGTGGGGGTCAAGGACCCATTTAAGCTTCTTATTCTAATGGGATCCGCCGTTCGACTCGACAGGATTTATGTGTCACACTCTCATGGGAGCGGGTCGTTCTCCTTAGCAGTTTAATAGATGCATCTATGGTTCGTGACGTTCGACCCTCGGCGGTGCATAGTTTAATGTTATGTTTGATCGGGTCGTACGCCTCGGCATTTCTATAAAATATCCTCTTGGAATCGTGCGTAATATTTGGCAAGAAGCCAGGGTATCTGTGAGTTTTTTTTCCTTATTCGAATTATAACAACCTATTTGCTGAGGTCCATTATACATATTTATATGTGCTCCGGTTGAGGAGGAATTTCCTAATTGAGAGCTTGAGTTTATTGTAGCAGGGAGAATTGCACCACATATTTACACTAGTTCATATAATTTATTTACTCTGCCTCATATTTGTTCGTCTCCTTACTGTACCTGATATTATCGGACCACTAGTGAGAGTCGATGTCAACCACTCGTCACTACTACTCCGGGGTTAGGCTAAATACTTACTGGTTACATGTGGATTTACGTACTCACACTACACTTGCTGCACATTTTTGTGCAGGAACTTTTATGTCCGATGGTCCTTTGGGCGCGAAGCCACGGATGGTGCGGGGACTTGCCGCAAGCTGCATTTCAGGTTACGATCCGCAGCCAGCAGAGTCTCCTTCAGAGTTAATTGTATTTTTTCTGTCTAATTTGTATTCCGGACAGATCTTGTACTTTATTTTACTTCCTAGATGATAATCATGCACTTGTGACACCGAGTTTTGGGGATGCTTTTGGGTTGTTCTGTATTAAAATTGCAAATATATTGTCATTCACTTTGTAAGTTTCATCTGTTACATTTTAATCGGAGGAAATTATGATTTCAAAAGTACTAAAATGAGTAATGAAGTTAATTATTTAATTGTTGGCTTGCCTGATAGCAGAGTTAGGCGCCATCACTATCTTTAATGAATTTTGGATCGTGACACGTCTCTTGTCCCTATTATAAATTAATTAAGGGTGAATTAACCCTTCTACAATTCTTGCCAACTAAATAAGTACAAGAAAGAAGTTTCAACTGGTCTCCTTTGTTAGAGTAGATTAGTAGTGTTCCATTTCTAGTATAGGCAGGCCAAAACTTGTAAAATAGTTGAAAGGTCTGATTTTTCAAACCAAATTCTCAATCATGTCCAAAAAATTCAACCAAAAGTACTATTACAACTGAAGTTCACAAAAATGGACAATCACACCTATGGTTAGTTGAAATTTGTATATTTTCATAGGTATATTTTCCGACATGATGGCTCTTTGTGCAATTTGATTAATTAAGGGTGTCTGCTCCTTAAAATGAATCTGGCCAAAAAGTGGCAAAGGTGACATGATTTGAAACTAAGTTTTGATTACCTTAAATTAGGCTTTTTGTGGTTGGTTTTTCAAACTAGTATATTCTTAATTATTTGATCCTTCCAACTTGTCTTGATCAACATTATTCTAGCTAATTTAATTTATATACAAACAATGTAAAAGAATATATATATATATATATATATATATATATATATATATGCTTAATTTGAGCATTAATCAACTAATATCTTTACTTCTGCCGACATTTGAGCATGAGATCTCATGATTCTTAATTCTTAATTTCATCGATTATTGGGTTACACCCTTGAGCGTAAAGCTAGCTTACAAAATCCTATATGTGCTTAGCCACTTGTAATTTGATTTTCTTAGAAAGCTTACAAAACCCATTAGTAAGATTTTGTGCTTATTGCCTAGTGCGGTTTACGTTCTCTGTGTGGTTTGCAGGCTAGTACACAAAAGAATGTTTATCCAGTGAGCACAAAGTGCTCACCCGAAGAACGGAGATTGTGACAAAGGTTATAGCGGCTGCGGGTTTCCTCTTGCCCAAAAATAAAAAAAAAAGATTTTGTGCTTAGCCATTTGTTGCAAAGTCTCGACAACTTATAGTGCTATAATATAGTTTCAATCTCTTTTTTGAGTGTGACTCTTTCCTAAATTTAATTGAGGATCACTTCACCAATAACATCTCCTATTTTTCTTTACAAGTCAGACCAATTTCGTTTTTGCTTCTTTTCTCTATTTTCCAACCTTTCCAATAGATAAGTAGAGAAGAAACGAAAGTGAAAACCAATATTGGATCAATATGTAAAGCTATATTTATTAAAAAATATAGGCAGTTAGGTTTAGTGTTGTAAAATATTTCTCAAGCTTGATTGTGGGATCCTAATCTAATTCCTAAATCTAGAAACAATAATTTCAGGTCATTAACAAATCTCATAATCACCATTAGAATAATGACCCTACATCTATAATGCTTGAACTTTTTTGCCTCCTTA
>ML258095.1:0-15658 GCA_005239495.1 Nicotiana undulata | reverse complement strand
CCCCCCCCCACAAAAAAAAAACCACGACTTTATTATAGTTATATAAGTCATGATTAAGTTGACTTATGGAAATTTTATTCATGTACTAGCTAGATAGGAATCATAGTTTTACCTAAAAGAAAAGCTAAATTAAGGTGTTTATTACTAGGAAAATGTCTATATACCCTTAGCCTTTGGATATCAAATCACATCCTTGTTCCTTAAAACTGGCCATTCATTAACTTTAGTTTTACACAAGTAATTATGATTAATTATGATAAGAATCTAACGGTCGAAAAGAAAATAAGCTTTCATCCAAAGATTATTTCAAGTATTAAAATGAACACATTATGCATGGCATATCAAAGTCAATTGTGTAAGGGAAAATCTGAAAGTGGGGCCAAAGAGGAAATGCGAGATTATAAGTTTGCGATTAAATTTGCCACTGAATTCATAGCTTTTCTTTGTTATTGCCTATTGAATTCACAATTATATATATATATATATATATATATATATATATATATTTATGCTTGATAAATTTTAGGAGTTATATTGAATTTGTCGGAACATGTGCCTCATATTCTAGCTTCGCCACCTAAGTGAGTGTCAGAAGGAGTGAGAGAGGTGGGACGAAGCGGAGCTAGAAACTCGTATGCGAGTTCGACTGAATCTAGTAACTTTTGCTCAAACAATATATTTATCTTAAATTTTTTTAATAAATATATATGAATATTAAATTTTAAACTCAATTATTAACATGTGAAATCGTTGTTCTAAAATTCAAAACTCATAAAATCGAAATTTTGACTTCATTCTACGGGTAAGGAGACATGGTGGGTCACATTTGGAGTTGTGGTGAAGACTTTGCAAGAGCTTTTGAGTGAAACTAAGCTATCAAATTAGCTTTATTTTCTCTTTCTATCACTCAAGTCTTATATATGTAGTTAGTAAGATTCGGAGAGATTTCCAGCTATCGAAAAAAGCATAAACTAATGAGAAAAAGACAAACAAAAACTATGGATTTTATCGTCAATCACGCAAACACATTAATTAATAATCTTTAAAAATCATCAACAACACGTAATGTGGGATCCAAATTTAGAAGTGGTAACACCTGAACATTATTGTTAGGGCATTCATTTGCAAAGTTCAGGAGATCTTAAAATAGTAGTAATAATTTGGCATTCGAAAAATAATATTTATGAAACATATAAAAGTATAAAAAGTAAGATTTATAATCTTTAAATAAGACATATTATTTGTTATAATAGGTAACGATTATAAATATTCTTATCAAATAATCAGCACAAGGGTTTACAGTATTTATTATGAGTTCACGTAAAAGTCAGTAGCTTTTATTTATTTATATATATATATATATTAATTTAAGATCGCTATAAAAACTCATAATTTCACGTCCTAAATCAGTCTTTGGATCTATCAAATGTATGACGTGAAACATAAGATGAAGTAAGGATAGAAATGGTTTTGATAGAATGAGGGAAACACGTGGGCCATAAAGAAGATGAGATCGGATCGGATCCAAATATATAATCATAGATGTGCATGAATCTGAGGTTAGATACTATATATATATATATATATATATATATATATATAACATCCTTATATAATAATATTTCTTATAAAAATTAAGCTTTTTCGGAATTAATTTTTATATTATGATATAATATATGTTCTCTATAATAATACTTTACTATAAATGAGGCTGTCATAGAAATGTTTGACGGTATATGTTAACCGTTGGATATATAATACTATTGACTTATGCAAGTATTCTACGTATGCATGTGTTTTCTCAGACAAGGACACCAAGTTTTTCTTGACTTTCTTTCACCTCATTTTCGTGCTGTTGGCTCCTGTGATTAAGCCAATGCAATTGCTCTCACCTGGTGTTTGAAACTCGCATTACTCGCCCTAAAATTCGATTATATCCGTAACGTGCTGGAAAGGGAAAGTAAAACCTTTCATAGCAAAGGTCATGCACTACAATAGATTTCAGAGCCGTTATAAAGGATAACAAAATACTTATCATTCTAGTATTCTACCATTCATACTCGTGATTCTTTCAAGGTTGTTTCTGGAAATTTTAATTTTTTCTTTTATACCCATGCTGCTAGTCTACTAATCACTATTTTAATATAGTACTTCAATGTTCTCAAAATATTCCCGGGGGACCCCAACATTTGTACTAGTGTTTTTCTCTTGTCTTTTCCATACCATGTATTATGTACAGAGTCCGAAACCTAAATGTGATCTTTTTGGACAAGTGTAACATAAATATGTGCAAAAAAAAGAATGATTATTTTATATATAGCGCTCTTTTAAAGAGCGCTATACTTTAACAGTGTTTTGGCCGTTAAAGTATAACACTCTTTAAAAGCGCGCTATACAGGTATATCGCTAATATAAACCGCGTTATATGGGGTTGATTGGACAGTTAAGCATAGTGTGGTATATAACTGTCTATATATGTATAGCGCTATTATATACCGCTATACCTGTTTGTGGGCCCACCAATAAGTCTTCTGCGGTTAACTGACATAACAATAATTCAAATGTGTATAGCGCCCTTTAAAAAAGCGCTATACATAAAAACATTCAGCCCCTCGAGCTAGGCATTGCCTTATTTAAATGCGTTAGGATTTTACGAAAATCCATTCAAAAAATATTTTAAGTCCCGTTCAAACTTTTCTTCTGGTCAAATTCTCAAGCATTTTTTCATAATGTCTTAAGACGGAAAAATAAGGGTTTCATCATATTGGGGGGGGGGGGGGGGGGGGGGGGGGGGGGGGGGGGGGGGGGGAGGGGGAAGTGAGGTTGTGGTGGCGAATAACTCTGTAAGCTATAGTTTATCTCCACAGTGTCATATTAAATTGCCACTTACAATGGTGTACGATAGATTGATATCGTTGTTATGTAACAAAATGAGTGTGAGGAAACGTTCGGTGAACCTTAAAGTAACCGAAGATATCCGTATTCTGTCACTCCGCAAGGGGTTGCTTGTTACGTTGAGTTTAACATCGACGATGATGAAACTTTGAGGGATTTTTTGAGGACTCCAGATGAATACCGGGAATTTCTTGTAATAAAAATGTTGGAAATGTACGTCAAGGTCGAACACGTTCCCAACAATGAGGTTGCGCATAGTAGGGATAACTCCCAGTCATCAAGTGGTTATTCTGGAGCAGTTTTTGCCGGATAGGTTCCGGATGAAAGAGTTTGCCTTGATTTAAAGTTATCACCACTGGCGAATGAGCAACGAGGAAATAATTTCTCTCATGCTTTACATAATCCACAAGACGAGTGGTAAACTTCAATTTTTCTTTGTGTTACGATGTATATTTTTGTTGTATTGAATTTGTATTAACGCTCATATATTCCAAGGGGGTACCGACCAAATATGTATTTTACAAGTTATGAACCCACGCCCGGTTGGAATATGCCTAGTTTTGGTGTGTTGGATCATGGTGGTCCATCCGGGAGTCATCACCAACATGAAAATGTCCATCATGGAATGTCATCACATTACGACTTGTAAGTGAAGTGATACAGCTATATTGAAAGTATTTATTAATTTCAGCAGCTTATTATTTTGTTGTTTATGTAGTGAAAACGAGAAAGTTGAACCACCTGTCCTCACTCAATTGCCCGAAGATGACATATTAAATCGGGATCAATCTGGCAAATGCACGGAGTGAGGAAGAGAATAATGATTATGACAACAATGCCGATGAATCCGGAGACGACACACCCTTCCCCCGTGAGGATGGTGATGAGGAGGATGAGAATGAAGGACCTGATTTGGCGAGGGAGTATGCTCCACCCCCCGTTAGACGAAGAGTGCACGAGTCCCTAGTGCCGTTTCATTCAAGGGAGATTCCCTACCTTGATAACTTGGCAAGTATGACGGATATGGAAGCTATCACAAGGGATTTTGATGAAATTCGGACAACAATATGGGATGATTATAGACCAACGGTGCTGGCAAATGGCATGTTTTTTCTTGATAAAGCGCGCATAAGCAGGGCGGCAAAATTGCATAACGTAAAAGAGTGTCGTGATATGATGGTACGAGAGTCAAATCCGGTGGTATACAAGGTTATTTGACGTAGATGGTTTACGGGTTGTCATTGGATGCTGCGTGCGAGCAAGAAGAAAACAAGTTTGTGGGAAGTGGGCAAATACATTTCCACCCACAGATGTGAAATGGACACATTCAATGGGAATCACTTCAACTTGGATATTGACTTGATTTCTCTTGTCCTTATTCCACACCTTGAAGCGTCCATAAGGTATAAAATCAAAGAGTGCATTACATCAGTCCACCAGGAATATGGCCATACCATTACCAAAAGAAAGGCATTTCTCGGGCGCAACCGTGCATTTGAAATTGTTTATGGTGACTGGAATAAGTCATTTGCAGCTCTACCCAGGTACATGGCTGCACTGCAGCACTTTAACCCCGGGACGGTTGTTGAATGAAAGCTTGAGCGGAGTCCTGGAAAACCTGAATATATATTCAATTACGTGTTCTGGCATTTAAACCAGTAATTGATGGTTTTTCGCATTGCGGCCCGTAATATCCATAAACGACATTCATGTCTATGGAAAGTAAGATATCAAGCTGTTGATAGTCGTTGCAGTAGATGCGAATGGACATATATTTCCTCTAGATTTGCTGTTTGTGCCAATGAAAGGAAAGAGACGTGGACGCTGTTTTTGAACCATTTGAAAGAGCACGTTGTCAAACAGCGTTCAGGTATTTGTCTCATATCTGATCGGCATGGTGGTATCTTAAGTTATGTAGAGAAATTGCCTGTGTGAGGCACTTTAAGGCCAATTTTCATAAGGCACATCCCAATAAGGATCTGCATGATTTGATGTGGATGGCAGCAACATGCCACCAACAACATAAATTCCGGAGGCACATGGGATCTATCAGGCAGGAAGACGAGAGAGACTATCATTGGTTGATGTGGCACGAGCTTCACAAGTGGACTTTGAATGCTGATGGTGGAAGAAGATGGAGAATTCTGACTACAAACGTGTTAGAGCCTTTCAACGGGTTATTGAAGTCGGCAAGAGGATTGCCTGTCACTCCATGGTGCGGATGTTGTTCAAGAAGATGACGGAGAGGTTTGTTGAAAGGGCTGTAGCTGCAACATCATTGATGGAAAGGGGTGTTGAATTTATGCCACTGTCGATGAAGAGATTTGAAAAATACAGGCGGCGAGCACATTGGCATTCAATTTTGCAGTATGATCACGACAGAAATATTTTTGAAGTTCGCACCGCTATCCATCAAAATTGGGGGAATAATGTACATACCATAAATGAATCTACAAGGTTATTCTCTTTTGGAAAATTTTCCATTTACCAGATGCCTTGCTCACGTGCCATCAAGTTCTTTCAATATGTTGGTTTTGGGTCAACCAACTACGTTGATCAACAATATAGTGTTGTTGCTTACTTAAACACCTATAGTGGGCAGTTGTAGCCGGTGGGTGCTGAGCATTATTAGGCGCCGGAACCATTTAAAATGGTCTGTAACAAAGACTATTTGCGTCGAATACATGTGCAGACGAGAACGCGTATACGGAACTAAATGGATGTTAGCGATACCGTTTATGCGCGCAAATGTGGTATATGCTCGCAAACAGGACACGACCGTAAAAAATGTCCTTCAGCTGGTTTGGGTGGCGGTGGTAATCAAGCTCGTGGTGGGTGTTCTTCTTATGTGCCGAACTATCAATGAGTTTATGTTGTAATAAGTAGCTGTTTTGTTTATGTTGCAAGATATATCAAATAAAATTATGTTTGTTAAGTATGATTTGAACTCTTCCATTTCGATTTTTTTAAATGATAATTAAAAAAAAATTATAGTAAAGAAGGACAATATGAAGATTGAAATTTCATAACATAATACTTCAAGAGGAAAAAGCACAACAACCATAACTAAAGTAACATACATGAAAATAAAAGATAATAAAAGGATAAATCAACACAAACACATCCTAGTAGAAAGTAAAAAATGGATTAGTACAAACAGGATATCCGTCTCCCTTCACTTCAACATTGAAGATAGCACTCAGTGGTGAAACATCAACCAACATAAATTTGACGACGAAACCTCCCCTTAAAAAATTCTCCAACACAAAAAATCTCCAGCCTACCTTGAACCTTCTTTGATTACCAATACTCATATTTACATACCACTCTTTGCCACGATGGTGAAGAAATGCATGTTCTAATGTTGCAGGAAGATGCTTGTAGATTTTTCTTGGAATATACTTTAAAAAAAGCATTACTATTAAGTTTCGAAAAATATGAAACTGAATAAAGATATATATATATATATATATATATATATATATATATATATATATATATATATACACACACAATACTGATGTATATATATATTTTCTGGATTTAAGGTATAAGAAATAAAAGTATTTTATGTTAAAAAAATAAAGTTTAATGAACATAATAATTTACCAGATCGTCATCATAGATGCATGAATCAGCCATATCCACTTCAAATGTTGGAGTATTCTCTTCTTCATTATCACTGCTAGTAGAAGAGTAAGATAGGGCATCACTGCTAGTAAAAGAGTAAGATATGGCTCGTTTGGTAGAGGAAGAGGCATCCATAGTTTAGGGTTTGAGTATGTGAGTGTGTTTTATGTCTTTAAGGTTTGAGTATGTGAGTGTGCTTTATGTTTTGGGTATGTGACTATATATGTAGGGACACACAAATTATAGCACGGTTAAATACTACGTTATGTGAATATATATAACGCGGTTAAATACTATGTTATGTGTGTTGTCTTGTCGAACTGAAAAAGCTGCCCGCCTGAGAAAAAGCTAATTTGTATCCGATAGAATCTTTAACACGCATAGCATAGCGCGGTTAAATACTACGTTATGTGTGTATATATATAGCGCGGTTAAATACTACGTTATGTGTGTTATCTTGTCGAACTGAAAAAGCTGTCCGCCTGAGAAAAAGTTGTTTTGTATCCGACAAGATCTTTACCACGCAAAGCATAGCGCAATTAAATACTAAGTTTTGTATATATATATAGAGAGTTGTTAAATACTACGTTATGTGTGTTTCCTTGCCTATAAATAACGAGCGCATTCTAGTTATTTTCTGCGCTTAGCAATAACCAATAGCAAAACTTTCCATAAAAGCAAGGTTGTTTTTACGCTTTAATAAATATCTGAACGCCTTTATGTACCAAGGTACGAGTGGGGGAAAAAATTGCATGATGAATGACTGTTGGGATGATGGTGAAGTTGGACGCCGCTACTGGATGTGTGTGAACACGTTTTATAGGGTTTCCGACGAACCTTTATGCAATTTTGAGGTATGGATTGATGAACCCTGTAATCAAGAATGCTACAAACGATCTTTGCAGTATCTTCATAATTTGTGTTTAAAATAGTGGGAATGCGAAAGAGAATATAAACGAGAAGTTGCGGAGTTGAAAGAGTAACTGAAAGAGGTAGAATTGGATAAACAAAGTTGGAAGATAAATTTAAGTGGCTGGAGCAGAAAATAATGGGCGGCAGGGACTAACAATGACATGTATGTGTTGGGTGTACTACTTTATCTTTATGTTTCCCGTGTCATGTATTTTCATTAGTTGTACTGAATTTAAATTATGTTAAGTTGCTATGTTTGTGTTGTAGTATTAAAATAAATAAAGAACGAGGATATAAAGACGTAATGCGCATATTATATAAACATAAAAATTGTTGTTATTATTTACATAAAATAATATTTACATCAAATGCAAAAAAAATAAATCAATGTGTCCCGCATCTTGTATGCTTCAACGTAGCCGTTGGCCTGAGGCGCATCTCATCCACCCGGCTAAGCTATCAGGATTATCCTCATCACGTCGCCTCTTTATAGCAGGATGCGCTGCAAGATGATCATCAGTGGTGCTGGCAAGATCGGTAGAAGGGGTCGTCAGTCCAGTAGAAACCTACAAAAGAATAGTCAGCTCAGTATAGGCAGTATATATTAAGTCACAACAATTTAAATTATCTTACCATGGTATCGTTGGGCTCCTGAATGTAATCATCCATCGTAGCCATGTCAGCATCGCACGAAGGGGACTCCGTGACGGGCGGGGATGAAGCCTTAATAAGAAAATTAATAACGTTATGGAAAATAAATGAGAAGAGTAAAAACACATTTAAATTTAATACTAATAAAGCCATACTTGCGTCTGTGATGATGAGCCATAACTCAGTCGGCGCCCACTATCCAAATTTCGGGTCGGCCGATCCTCAGCAGCGGTAGATGGTCCTGGGAAGTATGCCTCCCAATCCTCTCCGATAACGTCCATGCCCTTGATCAATAATGGACCTGAAGGGGTCACCTGCGAAGTCCTTGGAGTGAGCAACATCCCAAGGCTGTATGACGGCATGTACAGCTCATGTAGGTCACCCGACAGATTAGTAGCAACATCATCAACAGGGGCCTCAACTCCCCCTTGATGGGGACCACCTCCTCTCCGCCCACCACAACCCCGTGCGGCAGCCCTGCCTCATCGGGCACCCCCACCTTGAGGTTGTGGGGCAGCCCTACCTCGGGAGGCACCCTTACCTCGTGGGGCACCCCCACCTCGTGCGACACCCCTGCCTCCCTGGTACTGCTCTGGATCCACATAATCAGGGTTGTGTCCCAAGCGTTTATCCTCTCGAGCTCGCTGCAGTATCCGGGGAGCCACCTCTACAAACTATCGGCCGTAATCGCGCAAAGCAGCCATAGGATCGCCGACATGCTGCTGCATCCGCAGTCCCATCTAGTAGACTATATGTAGGCCAATAGCCCGCACAACATATAAAATATGAACTACAGATATTGCACTAAGTTACAATTATATAATTAATAACAACAAAAAATATACCAGGGCCTCGTGCCGCCCGACGTATGAACGTACCGACCGCTAGCTTGATGAATCGGATTCCCGATAAAAAGTCAGGTAACGCGGCGGTACCAGGACACATAGAGCTGAATAGTCTCCGTCTGGATCTGTGAAGGTGGGGGCGGAATCAGGTTAGCACGCCGGTCCCAAGTATGGACCTGCGCCTCTAGCCATGCTACAAATGAGTCGTCCACCCTGGAACGAACATCCCACTGATAATGTGTAGCCTCCCATGCAGGCCCCCTTGGTGTATACTACGGACGACCAAACTGGCGAAGTACCCGCTCCGTGGCATGATGCTCCACAATATCGAGGCACATCAGCGGGACAGAAGTGCTCCAAATCAGTCGGCCGATCGAGCAATAACCGGGCATTCCACCTATCAAGTCGTCGTTGTATGGCGTCTAGATGAACTATAAAATAATAACATAAAACGTGAGTATGCGCAACACATGTGAAGCTATACCAAGTAAGTTTAGGTACACATTTACGTGTGCACCCTCCAGCATATCCAACACATCCCTGCAAAGGGGGAGATTATGCCGAGCATCGTAATCTCGTACATATCCACGCCAGAGAACCCACCTCCTAGCTAGAGTGAGAAACAAAGGCGGTACATCTGGAGGTAATGGTGGTAGAGGTGGCTGCAACTGCAGGAATCGCTTCTAGGCCCAAACCTAACATACAAAGTTGACGTAAAGTTTAAGATAAATTTTGACTAGATAGAATTGGAAGGAATGAACAGAGTATTCGAATATGTTGTCACCTATAGAAGCGAAAAAAATCCACATACGTCATGCTGGATGCCCATGCTCGCCCAACACAGATACATGTACATGTAGGCGAGAACATCAACACCCTAGCTGTACTGGGGTAAATCATCTAGCCGCTCAAGATGATGAAGAAATTTCAAGCTGACTAGGTTCCCCGAAGTGTTTGGGAACAAGACCCCCCCCCCCAAACAGAAGCATCAACAACCTTGTATACTGATGAATATGTAGACCATCTGTCTCGCCAGTGATGTCGGGGTGCAATATCTCCAAATGTTGTCTAATAGTAGTCAAATTCATGCGACTGACCCCTGAATGTGCAGTCTCGTCCCGTGGCTTGAAACCAGTGAGCTGCTGCAGTAAGTCCAAATACTGCCCACGCATCATATATCTCATAGTCTGAGGCAGTGCAATAGGTGGGCCATCAACGAGCATCCCATATAAAACCTCCACGTCCTGCAGCGTGATGGTGGCATCACCAATGGGCAGGTGGAAAGTGTGCGTCTCCGGTCGCCACCGTTCAATCAAGGCCGTGATCAAAGCCCAGTCGAGCTGCATCCGCCTGATCTCAAAAATCCTGTAGAAGCCCGTATACCGCAGGAGCTCAACTACACGGGGGTGGAGATATCTATCCCTCATAAAATCCCACTCGTCGTCCACTCTCCTGGCGCGAAGAGTCTGGGCCAGTAGCTCTCCCACCCATACGTAGGCGGACCTATGATCGCCCTGCAACACTAATAGCTCATCGGAGACAGGTCCGGGATGCATAGGCGTCCATGTCGTCTACTGTAAATTAAACAATATTAATTATATGTTTGATATGTAAATTAAATAATTATTTTTCTATAATTATACAATATTAATTGGACAAAGTATATATCTATGGGTTCCAGGCTCGATATTTGAGACCCGGTAGCACCAAGCTATCCTGAATTCTTATGTGTGTCAATTTTAATATTTTCGTAATTATGTATGTTTGTTTTGTAAATTAAATAATTATTTTTTATAATTATACAATATTTAATTGGACATAGTATATATCTATGAGTTCCAGACTCGACATTTGAGGCCCAGTAGCACCAAGCTATCCTGAATTCTTATGTTTGTCAATTTTGATATTTTCATAATTTTGTGTGTTTGTTTTGTAAATTAAATAATTAATTTTTATTATATTTAATTGTCCAGAGTATATACCTATGGATTCCAGGCTCGATATTTGAGGCCCGGTAGCATCAAGCTATCCTGAATTCTTATGTATGTCAATTTTAATATTTTCATAATGTAGTGTGTTTGTTTTATAAATTAAATAATTAATTTTTATAAATTGGATAGAGTTTGTGTTTGATCTATCAGTATAAGAGATACTTAAACTACAAGGATTCTACGCTACAAGGCTCTACATTTTACTACGCTAAAAGGGCACTAGTCTTTAAGCAAATAAATAATCTAAACTAGATAAAAATAACAAATATATTTTAATCACAAAACATTCATGAAAATACATATAAAACATTAAAAGAAATTTATTAACATTTTTATTAACAAAAAATAATGATTTCTCAATTTTTACATATTTTTTAGAACACTAATATCTTAGTCCGGATAAAAATAACATACTAGTTTAATCCCAAAAAAAAAAACACAAAACAACATGGAAACACATTCAAAATAACTAATATGCATTATTATACGAGTTTCGACATAAACTAAATCGGAATACCTCGATTTATGTTTTTCGAAAAGTCGATGAGTTGAAAATTTGAGTCTGAAACGATGAAACCACAACAATAGAAGGCTTTGCTAAGATGTGGGACCTACAATCTTATCTTTTTGTGTGACGGGTGGGGTCCACTCGGATTGTTTTTGGAAAAAAAATTAGGGAGGGGGGGGGGCCGGTGTAATGTTTTAAAAAAAAAGAAGGGGAAGTCCACACTGGTTCGAATGTGGGGAAGAAGAAGGGACCATTTATTTAAACATGTATAATGCGGTATATAACAACGCTATACATATATAGTTATATACCGCGCTATGCTTAAATGTTCAATCAACCCCATATAACGCGGTTTATATTGACAATATACCTGTATAGCGCTCTTTTAACGAGCGCTATACTTTAACGGCCAAAACACCGTTAATGTATAGCGCTCTTTAAAAGAGCACTATATATAAAATGGTCACTCTTTTTTTTACACACATTTATGTCACACTTGTCCAGAAAGACCACGTTTAGGTTCCGGACAACATTGTACATTTTAAAGGAAAAATGGTACGATAAATCTTTTTATAATAGTTTCGTTTGTTCCGAATATTTTTGGATGTTATAGCGAAGTGCTGTTACATAGAACATATATTATAATATAATATAAAAATTAGTTCCGAAAAAGTTTGACTTTTATAGTAAAATAATATTATATAAGGATGTTGTTATACAAGAATGTACTATTAGTTTCTTTATATATCTCAAGTACTTTCGGATAACTCAACGAAGCTACTGGCCTTTTCGTTAAATTACTAGTTAGGCAAAGTTTACAAGAATCTTATTTGTGGCAACCCTACAAGCCACCTTCTCGGTCGAAGCCACTTTTGTCACGATTCAAACCGATGAGCCGCGATGGGTATCTGGTATCTTACTCAATCGAGTACCAATATAACGTATTTTTTCTTGTCATACTATCATAGATAACTGAGCCGGAAGGCTGCTGTGAGATAAGTAAAATACAACATGTGATATCAACTTATACATAAGACATACGAGTCCATAAGACCAAAATAACCACTCGTATACTGAACATAGGCCGATAAGGCCATAAAATCTTCTACGCATATGATATCTGTCTACAAGCCTCTAAGAATACATAATTTTCATAAAGGTCGGGACAAAGTCCATCCATACCAAACAATATACGTATAAATCATACTAACTAAACATGCAACTCCGAAGCAAATGGAGCGCACCAACATCTTCCGTTGAGCTGATAGCCTACTTGGAGGGCTCTCGACCTGTCTATCAGGATCTGCGGGCATGAAACGCAGCGTCCCCAGGCAAAAAGGACTCAATACGAATAATGTACCGAGTATGTAAGGTACATAAATAAGTACATAACAGAAATGGAAGAAATATATAGTAAATGACTTAACCTGTAAGTCTGGATAACTCTGTAATTCATGAAATAACTATAGTATCATGCATATGCGTATGAATGTCATGTCGTGCATAGGTACATGTTTCATAACTTCACCAGGCCTCTGAGGCATCCTATCATATCATCTTGGCCACTGTGGGCAAAATCATCAACGTATACCAGCTGATCAGGTGGTTGTGCGTATATAACGCTGTAACCTTTTTCCATATCCCATATACATATAATATACATATATACGCGTATATAACGTTATCTGGTCATGGGTCAATGTAAATGAATGCAATGCATGAGAAGTACGTCAATAAAATCTTTCGGGGTGTCATAAGACCATTTTGCCTTTGATTAATATCATGGAATAAACTTTATCAACTTACTTATTTTCTGAGACCCATGAACAGAAGATATAATAATATGTCACATGGGGAATCAAGAACATAGAGACCCTTAGTATTTCTATGAATAGAGTCATTTATGGAGATTGTGCATTTGCTAATTTCGTTTGTGTCATATATATCATGCCAAAAGAAAGAAGATAACGTTTTCCTTTTCTCCAAAAAAGTTCTGAAATCAGTTGTTCATAAAATTTTCAATTTTCACTTGAATATGAATTTTGGAAATTTTTGAAAATTTGGAGAACTCCAAAAACTTGTTTTTCAAAAATTTCACTCAAATCGCTCATAAAACTTCAAAAACAACCCAAAAATATATTCATGTCCAAACACAACTCAAAATTACAAATACCATTTTAACTTGAATTTTTTTTCCACCCTTTTTCGAAATTTTACAATTCTTATGTCCAAACGCCCACTAATATTCAATTGTTTCAATTTTATATAATACTCTTTCTTTTTTCTTTTATTTAAAAAAATGACACTTTTTATGGTTAAATCCGTAATTCTTAACCTTAAACTTCTAAATATTATCTTTTAGTTATATGTTGGATAGTCATAAAAATGTAATCATAACATATTTAGCACCACAAATTATAGTAAAAATAGCATCGGCTAGCTAGTTTTCGCACTGATCATTCAAAAATAGCTATCATTTGCCAAGTTATTGAAAATCCCCCACTATTTTGCTGCAACAGAGACCGGTCCAACATAATATATTGGAGTTCGGTGACCCGTATATGTACTTCCAGCATATTATGCTGGAACTCCAATACGCGGAAAGTTCTAGCATAATATACTGGAGATTTCAGCACCTGTGTATGAACTTATGCTGGACCGGTATACTAAGCTGGAACTCCAGTATAATATACTAGAGTTTCAGTATATTTTGCTGGAACTACAGTATAATATACTAGAGTTCCAGTATACCTATGATGTAACTTCAGTATATTATGCTGGAGTATTTTCCGGATTTTGAACTATGTTTTCGTTCAGATTTATCTTTACATGAAAAATCGCTTAATTTTTCGATTACTTTTAAAACTGTAATTATTTTTGAATGACCACTTGCAAATCTGGCTATTTTAAATTTTACTATTGAAATGAACACATCATAAAATGAAATAAAAAAGTATAAAATATATATCGTGTAATCGTAATAATTAATTAATATTATTTGATGCAAATGTGTGACTTGTAATTTACATGGGACAAGTGCAGTGCGGCGTTGGGTCCTCAAATGATCTTTGGTCATGTTCCTAAATTTCACACTTTCTTCTCCTTGGGATGTCCGCAACAATTTCTCCCTCTCTCTATCTCTTATTTTAATAAAATATTTTCTCTTTGCTTAAATAAGAAAATAAATTTAAGCCCTTCTAGAGTTGTTTATATAATAACCTACACATGCAAACCATTTCCCTTAGGCCTTCTCCTTTGTTTCCAAATTCTCTATCTTTTTCTGTCTTACTTTCTCTGTCTCTTCTCCCTGAAAACACACACACACACACACTACGTATATATATTTGCACACAAATACATGGCAGAATTGGAGTTTCAGAGTAAACATGGTACGTATAATCCTACGAGTAATGGACGTTTAAAGTTATTTGGTTTCAACATGAGTACAGAGGAAGATCAAGAACAAGAAGTTGACTCTACAACAAAAACATCATCAGCCTCGCCGGAATCCGGCTGTTTTCCGGTGTCCGACGGCCGGAAATACGAGTGTCAATACTGCAGTAGAGAATTTGCAAACTCACAAGCTTTAGGTGGCCATCAAAATGCACACAAAAAAGAAAGGCAACAATTGAAACGTGCCCAAATTCAAGCTAGTCGTAACGCTTACATGCGAAACCCTATCGTCTCCGCCTTCGCTCCGCCATCTCACCTGCTTACTCCGCCCGGTACCATGGTGCTTCCGGCGTCATCTCCGTCGTGGGTTTACGTACCACGCGCCGCGCCTCCCTTTCATGGCTGTGTTTTTCCAACGTCCAATAGTGTAAGAGGTGTAGGGAACTTTCAGTACACTGGCGGTGTAGCGGAGTCCAGCTTAGCAAGTGTTGGGCCTCAACACGTTAAGGCCCATAGTGGTAGAGTTGATGTAAATAGTGGGCCATCATTGAGTAAGTTGTCGAGAGTGGATATTGGGCCCAATTTTGATGACCCATTTGGATTGGATTTGCAATTAAGCCTGTAAATTTCACTAAAATTTATCCCGAAAATTCCGAATCTTGTACATTTTCACATTATTTTTTTATTTTTTTATTTATTCACTCAAAGGAAGGAAAAAAAAGAGAAGAATCATTACACATTATCAATATAACGGTGGGTTGAAAAAATGACATTGTATAACCGTTCTCAAAATAATAGTCAATTTTTTTTTTTTTGTAGATATATATATATAT
>ML258093.1:54098-87074 GCA_005239495.1 Nicotiana undulata | reverse complement strand
GTTGCTTATTATTTAATTGTGAACTATTATAATTGAACAAAAGCGCAGTAAGGTGATGGTTGGTAAGCCTAGTTCCACGATAGGCGCCATCACGACCTATTAGGATTTGGGGTCGTGACAGTTTGAGGCTTCTATTGATTTCATGATTGTTCCTCCTTGTATTATCGCTCATTCTGTAGAGATGATGTTTAGTTAAACATACTAGTACTATTTGACGACACTAATGTCCCTTTTCTCGGAGGCACTACATCTTTAAAACGAGAGACTTCGACCTCCATCTTTTAGCAGTTCTGAGTCGGAGGTTTCTCAGGGGTTTCTACATAAGTGCGAGCAGATGCTTCGGACATCGAGTATTCTTGAGACCACCGGGGTCTTGTTCATTACTTTTCAGTTCTCTGGGGTTGCTTTCTGATGGTGGGAGGCTTATGAGAGGCGTAGGCCAGTCGGCGTAGCACATCTTACAAGGTAGGAGTTCTCCATTCTATTCCTGGAGAAGTTCGTGCCTCTGTCCCACAGAGAGAAGATGCACTAGTACTTTGAGCAGCTTCGTCAGGAGGATATGTTTGTGTCGCAGTACGAGATGAGTTTTTTTGAGTTGGCCCGTCATGCAGTCTACTTGGTTCCCACAGATAGGGAGAGGATCAATAGGTTCATTGATGACCTCACATTTCAGATGCGGTTGATTAGGACTATAGAGAGGGTGTCTGGTGCTAATTTTGATGAGGTTGTCGACATTGCTCGTTGGATAGACATGGTCCGCAGCTAGGAGCGGGTTGAGAGGGAGGACAAGAGGCCTTGTGGACATGGTGGATTCAGCAGTGTTCCTTTTGGGGGTACGTGCTACCACGTCAGGGGTCATCCTTACATGCATGCTCAGACGGCTCGCCCAGTTCACCGTGGTGCATCATCCAACCATGGTTCACATAGTTCTCACCAGGGTCACTTATCGCTCTATGCCCTTCCAGCTCATAGTTCATCTTTTGCACCATCAGTTCAGGGTTTATATATGCTAGTTCCTTCTAGAAATTATCCTGGTGCTCAGGGCTCCCTTCAGATCCCTCTTCCATTTGTAGGGAGGGTTTTTTATTGAGTATGGAGATATGGGTCACATCAAAAGGCATTGTCCACGCCTTTTGGGAGGTCCATCTCCACAGAGGAGTTAGCCTACAACTTCAGCACCCGTTACTTCACCACCTGCCCAATCGGCTCGGAGTAAAGCTCAATTAGCTAGGGGTCGCCCTAGAGGCAGAGGCCGATTAGGTGGCAGCCAGGCCCGATTCTACGCTCTTCCCGCCAGAGCATATTCCATTGATGCAAATGCAGTGATCATATGTATTGTCTTAGTTTTCCACAGGGATGCCTTTGTATTTTTTGACCATGGTTCCACTTATCCATATGTGCCATCGTATTTTTTGCTGATTATATGGATATTCCCCGTGAGTCTCTAGCTTTATCTGTTCATGTATCTACGCCAGTGTGCGACACTATTATTGTGGACTATGTATACCAGTCGTGTGTAGCGGCTGTTGGGGGATTGGAGACTAGGGTGGATCTCTTGTTGCTTAGTATGGTTGATTTAAATGTGATATTGGGTATGTAATGTTTTTCTCCATGTCAAGGTGTTTTGGATTGTCGTACCATGACCGTGACATTGGCAATTCCGGGGTTGCCACGGATTGAGCGGCGAGGTTCTCTAGACTATGTTCCTAGTAGAGTGATTTCATACTTGAAGGCTCAACGGATGGTTGAGAAGGGTTGTCTATCTTATTTGGACTTTATGAGGTATGTTAGTGCAGAGACCCCTACTATTGGTTCTGTTCCGGTGGTGTGAGATTTTCCGGATGTGTTTCCTACAGACCTACCGTGCATGCCCCCTGACAGGGATATTGACTTTGGTACTGACTTGGTGCCGGGCACTTGAATCATTTCTATTCCATTGTATCGTATGGAACCAGATGGGTTGAAGGAATTGAAGGAGCAACTTCAGGAACTCCTTGATAAGGGGTTTATTCGGCCTAGCGTGTAACCTTGGGTTGCATCAGTTCTATATTTGAAGAAGAAGGATGGTACTATGAGAATGCGCATTGATTATAGGTAGTTGAACAAAGTCACAATCAAGAACACGTATCCTTTATCGCGTATTGATGACCTATTTGACCAACTTCAGGGAGTGAGGGTGTTCTCCAAGATTGATTTGAGGTTTGTTATGGTCATTATGAGTTCCTTGTGATGTCTTTTGGGCTGACCAACGCCTCAGCAGCGTTTATTCATGTGATAAACAATGTATTTCAGCCTTATCTCGACTCGTTTTTCAATGTATTCATTGATGTTATCCTAGTGTACTCTTGTAGCCAGGAGGAACATGCCTAATATTTGAGGATTGTGTTGCAGCAGTTGAAGGAGGAGATGCTTTATGCAAATCTCCAATTTTGAGTTTTGGCTTAGTTTAGTGGCGTTCTTGGGGAACGTGATGTCCAGTGAGGGTATTCAGGTGGATCCAAAAAAGATAGAGGCCGTTCAGAATTGGCCCAGATCGTTCGCAGCTATGGAGATTCAGAGTTTTCTTGGTATTGCCGGTTATTATCTCCATGGGAGGTTTTTCCATCTATTTCATCTCCCTTGACCAATTGACCCAAAAGGGCGCCCCTTTCAGGTGGACGGATAAGTGCGAGGAGAGCTTTCAGAAACTCAAGACTACTTTGACCACAACCCCAGTTCTAGTTCTAACATCAACTTCTGGTTCTTATACAATGTATTGTGATTCTTCTCGGATCGGTATTGGGCGTGTTTTAATACAGGAGAGTTGAGTGATTGCTTATGCTTCGCGCTAGTTGAAGCCCCATGAGAAGAACTACCTTGTTCATAATTTAGAGTTAGCTGCCATTGTTCATGTGTTGAAGATTTGGAGGCACTATCTCTATGGTGTGTCTTGTGAGGTATTTACGGATCATCGGAGCCTCAAGCACTTGTTCAAACTGAAGGATCTCAATTTGAGGCAGCGAAGATTGTTGGAGCTGCTAAAGAACTATGACATCACTATTTTGTATCATCTAGGGAAGGCCAATATGGTGGCCGATGCCTTGAGTAGAAAGGCGGTGAGTATGTGTAGTCTTGCTTTTCTTCCCATTGGATAGAGACCTTTTACAATTGATGTTTAGGCTTTGGCCAACGTCCATGAGATTGGATATTTCAAAGCCCAGCCGAGTTCTCGCTTGTGTGGTTTCTCGATCTTCCTTATTTGATTGCATCAGAGAGCGCCAGTATGATGACCCTCATTTTCTTGTCCTTATGGACAGGGTCCAACAAAAAGATGCTAGGGATGTGACTACTGGGGATGTTGGGGTATTCAGGATAAATGGTCAGATTTGTGTGCGCAATGTGGATGGGCTACGTGAGTTGATTCTTGAGGAGGCCCACAGTTTGCGGTATTTCATTCATCTGGGTGCCATGAATATGTATCAGAACTTGAGGCAACACTATTGGCAAAGGAGGATGAAGAAGGGCATAGTGGGGTTTGTAGCTCGGAGCCTTAACTATTAGCAGGTAATATATGGGAATCAGAGACCGGGTGGCTTGCTTAAGAGGATAGAGATTCTAGAGTGGAAGTGTGAACAAATCACCATGGATTTCGTAGTTGGACTCCCACGGACTTCAAGGAAGTTCGATGCTATTTGGGTGATTTTGAATCAGGTGACAAAGTCCGCGGACTTCATTCCCGTGGGAACTACTTATTCTTCAGAGTGACTGGTTGAAATTTACATCAGAGTGATTGTTCACCTTCACGGTGTGCCAGTTTCCATCATGTGAGATAGAGGCACGCAACTTTGGGGAGCCGTACAGCGAGAGTTGGGCTCTCAGGTGGAGTTGAGTACAACATTTCACCCTCAGACGGACTGGCAGTACAAGCGCATTATTCAAATATTGGACGATATGCTATGTGCGTGTGTCATTGATTTTGGGGGTTCATGGGACCAGTTTCTGCCACTCTGGAGTTTGCTTACAATAACGGTTATCAGTTGAGCATCGAGATGGCCCCGTATGAGAGGCGGTGTAGATCTCCAATGGGTTGGTTTGAGCCCGGTGAGGCTAGGCTTTTGGGTACAGACTTGGTTCAGGATGTATTGGACAAGGTTAAACTAATTCAGGAGCGGCTTCGCACGACGCAGTCAAGATAGAAGAGCTATGATGACAGGAAGGTCCGTGATGTGTCTTACATGGTTGGGGAGAAGGTTCTGCTAAAGGTTTCACTCATGAAGGGTGTTATGCGGTTCAGGAAGAAGGGCAAGTTGAGCCTCGATTCATTGGGTCGTTTGAGGTACTTCGGAGGATTTGGGAGGCAACTTACAAGCTTGCCTTGCCACCTATCTTATCGAGTGTGCATCCAGTATTTCATGTTACTATGCTCCAAAGGTATGTCGGTGATCTGTCTCATGTTTTGGATTTCAGCACGGTTCGATTGGATGATGACTTGACGTATGATGCAAAGCTGGTGGCTATTCTGGGTCGACAAGTTCGGAAGTTGAGGTCAAAGGATATATCTTCAGTTCATGTGTACTGGAGAGGTCAGCCAGTTGAGGAGGCTACCTGGTACACCGAGCGGGAGATGCGGAGCATATATCCACACCCATTTGAGACTCTAGGTATGTTTTTAGACCCATTCGAGGACGAACGTTTGTTTAAGAAGGGGAGGATGTAATGACCCGGCCGATAATTTCGAGCGTCGTATCCCTGTTCCCCCATTATCTGCTCCTTTCGCGTTCTACAACTGTTATATGACTTATCGGGTTAGTTGGTTTGGGTCCGACGTGAATTTAGAGTTAATGGTTCCGTTAGCCCCGTAAGATGATTTTGGACTTGGAAGCGTGTCCAAAATGTGATTTGGAGGTCTGTAGTAGAATTAGGCTTGAAATGGTAAAAGTTGGAATTTTGGAAAGTTTGACCGGGAGTGGACCTTTTGAAGTCGGGATCAGATTCTGATTGTGGAAGTTGCAGTAGGTTCGTGGTGTCATTTGTGACTTGTGTGCAAAATTTGAGGTCACTTGGGTGTGGTTTGATAGGTTTCGGCGTCGTATGTAGAATTTGAAGTTTCAAAGTTCATTAGGCTTGAATCCATGTGTAATTTGTGTTTTTTGATGTTGTTCGAGGTGATTTGAGGGTCCGACTAAGTTTGTATGATTGTTTTGGACTTCATGGTATGCTTGGTTGAGGTGCCCGGGGCCTCGGGTGAGTTTCGGGTGGTTAACGGGTTGTTTTTCGACTTTGCATATTGGCTGAAGACTGCTGGTGTAATTTTCTTGTTTCCTTATATGCGATTGTGTGGGCAAGTCTGCGATCGCATAGGCTTGTTTGGGGCATACATGATTTTTTCCATATGCATTCGCGAAGTGATGGTACATATTTGCATAGTTTTGGCTAGGTTGTGCATCGCGAACGCGTGGGCAATGCCTCGTTCGCGAAGGGGAGATGGGGCAATTGTGTGTCACGCGTTTGTGCTTCGCGATCATGTGAGGTGAGAAGCGACCGCGTAGGTTAGAGGAAGATGTGGTATGCGTTCGCGTAGGGACAAACTGTTTTGTGCTTCGCAATCGCGAGGCAATTTCTGCGATCGCGATTAAAGATAACTGGGCATCAATGTTTAATTTCAAAAACTAGGGTTTGAACACATTTATAATATTTATAGCTAGAAATCTCAGATTTGGGCGATTATTAAAGGGATTTTCAAGGAGTTGATTGGGGTAAGTGATTCTTACGTAATTTTGGCTAAATCTCATGTTTATGTCTTTAATTCCATCATCTAATTTGTGATTAGGGGTGGAAATTGGGGAAGAAGAGGAAGAGTTCTTGGGCTAGATTTTTGAGGTTTATAATGGGATTTTGTTATCGGATTTGAGTATATTTGATATGGTTAGACTCGTGAGTGAATGGGATTTCGTGTTTTGTGACTTATTTCAGATTTTGAGACGTGGTCCTGGGTGCCGGGTTTGAGCCGATTTCCGACTTTGGCTTATAAATTCGTATTTTTCTTCAGGAATCGATTCCTTTATCCTATATTGATAGTATTGTACTGCTTATGGCTAGATTCGGGACATTTGGAGACCTATTTGGAGGAAAAGGCGTGTTAGAGTAGAGTTTTGCTTGGATTGAGGTAAGTAACACTTTTAAACTTGGTTATGAGGGTTTGATAAACCAAATTATGTGTTATGTGATTGGTATTAAGGTGACGCACATGTCAAGTGACGGGCGTGCACCATGAGAATTGTGACGGGCGTGCACCATGAGAATTGTGACCTGGTCGATTCCATGCCAATGTATAGTGGTTCTATGCTGTTTATATCCGTGTTTTCATCATGTGATAAGTAATTGAGCTGTTGATCATGTTAGATATCACGTTTAGGCTTTATGCCGGTACTGTTGGGACCCATAGTGTCACGACCCAAATCCTAATTCAGGTCGCGATGAGGCCCAACAACGGGGTTAGGCAAGCCAATATAGAGGACACTAGGTGTTATCCCGTTGCCCGTCTGATCTAAACATGTCAGAAATTACCAATTTTAAACAATCAACATAATTCTAGCATGATACGACACTAATAATCATGAAAATATAAAGGCACAGGGCCAAACCGAAGCACATATATAGATACACAGCCCAAACCCAAAATACAAACTATGTGTGTGCCAGGAACTAGTGTCACGAGTGTCACGGGCAACTACTGAATATACAATGACTAAAAATAAATACAGGGCCTCAGTCTGAATGAAATAGACGGAGAACATGACAAAAGAAACTCCAGGGTGCTGCCAGGAAGTCGCCAGGAAGAGCAGCTTACTGTGAAGTATGATCATGCAATCAATACCTAGCACCGGCTTGATAATTAGATATACCAGCCTCCGGACATGTACAGTAAAGTACAGAAGAAAAGAAAGTGCAGCATGAGTACATAAATAAATATGTACCCAGTGAGTATCACGCCTAATCTCGAAGAAGTAGTGACGAGAGGTCGACTCGATACTCACTAAGGTCCAACATTGATAGTATAAAACAGGATATCAGGAAAACAGTAGACATGTAAATAGTGCACCATAATTGTGAAGAGAATTCAGAGTTTCCAAGTAAATATTGAAAGCAGTAACAACTCACCTGTCTCTTTTCCCCAAACAGCTGTCAAATCATAAATCAGGAAAACGGTACCAAACAGGTATGCACACACTGGAGTAAGACAACCGGTCGGAGTCGTGAGGAAGAATAGCTATGCACTGCCGGGGATCGACCGGCCCGTACAAAGAGTGCATGCTTAACAGTAATCCTGCCAACGCACTGCCGAGGATCGACCGGCCCGTACCAAGAGTGTGTCTATCAATGTAATCATATCATATCATAGTGTAACTTTGTCCATGCACTGACGGGGATCGACCGGCCCGTACAAAGAGTGCATGCTTAACAGTAATCCTGCCAACGCACTGCCGAGGATCGACCGGCCCGTACCAAGAGTGTGTCTATCAATGTAATCATATCATATCATAGTGTAACTTTGTCCATGCACTGACGGGGATCGACCGGCCCGTATCAAAAGTGCATTCTTAATTAAATCTCGGTGCACTGCCGGGAATCGACCGGCCCGTACCAAGAGTGCACTATAAATCCGCCGTGGCGTACGGCCCGCTCCCATAAGAGTGAAGGAAATTACATATCGCTCGCGGGATGTAAATTACGAAGCGACAACATGCGCACACAGAATGTAAAGTTCATTTCACCACAATCCTTTCCAATTATTTAAGTAAATGACAGCTCAGGGAAACAGTAACATATATAAAAGCATGAATCTAAGCATATAGTTCATTTAAGGAAGATTACATGGCATACTGTGGTCCTAAGCTACCCATACGTGACAATAGTTGTTGCTACGTACGGACTCTCGTCACGTGGTATGCACGTAGCCCCCAAACACAAACATACAACACATAGAACACCTATGGGGACAATTCCCTCTTACAAGGTTAGAAATGAGACTCACCTCATGACGAAATCAACCCTCGGATCAAGGATGCGCCCGAATCTCCGAAATCTACACTCGACGGCTCGCAACTAGCCAAATATAGTATAATTGAATCAATTCTAAGCTCAAAGAAGGAGAATTAATAAGAAATCCAAAAATTAAGCATTCTTGAAGGTTTTTCGGAATTTCAACCCCAGGCCCACACGTTCGGATTTCGAAAATTCTTGAAGGAATCAATTACTCGGAGTCTAAGGATCATAATTATGCAAGTTCTTGCTAGAATTCATGGCAAAAAAATGGATAATTCATAACTTCCCAAAACCCCTAAATTTCTATCAATTTCCATGAATTGTTGGGATAATTTATAAGAGAATTTCATTAGGAATTGATGTTATAACCATGAAACTACGGAATTTACTTACCTTGATAATAATGGAGGAAGGTCCCTTGAAGAGCTCTCTAAAACTTGGGGAGGAAGATGAAAATGGAGGAAAAATGGGCTAGGTCCCGTATTAAAATACACTGCCCAGCTGCTTGTACTATGCGATCACAGCTGGGCCAGTGCGTTCGCACAGGGCAATTGCCCAAGGCCCTCCAGAAGCAAAGTGCGATCGCAGCTAAAGGCTGGCGATCGCAGAGAGTAGCAGCAGGGGGGGGGTTAGGTAGCTTTGTGAGATCGCGGAGAACAAAAAGGGCCCAGTCAAAGTATACCCTGTGCGATTGCACAGGTCATTCTCCCACCCCAGGTCCAACCTCTTGTGCGATCGCAGCTGATTGCCTGCTAACGCACTGAAGAAAACCAGACAAAAAAAATTCTGGTGTTTTGGAATTTACTCCGAGGGGTCCGAAACTCACCCGAGCCCCTCAGGACCCCGTTCAAAGACACCAACAAGTCTGTATTCATGATACGGACTAGCTCGAACTTCTGGAACATGAAAAACAACAACGAAACTCAAAATTCAACCCCAAAACCAAATTGAATCAACTTAAGAACTTAAGAATTCACTTCATTGCGCCGAACGGGTCTATACTACTCGGAATAACTTCAAATTTTGCAGACAAGTCATAAACGACATAACACAACTATTCCCGATCTCGGAATTGCATTCGGATCTCGGTAGCATAAAATCACATTCCAAACCAAATTTCAACTTCTATGAAAATCCTCAAAACTTCACTAACTCTAAATTTCCCATTTTGATCCGAAACCCGTCAAATCAAGTCCGTTTCTTACCAAATTTCACAGATAACTTAAATAACACATATTGAACCTGTTCCGGGCTACGGACCCATAATACGGGCCCGGCAGCACAGGTTTCACATCAAGGTTCATTTTCATAAGCCTTGATTATTTTCATAAAACAATTTTCTTTAAAAATTCATTTCTCGGACTAAGGTCCATGAAATTCGATTCCGGGCATACGCCCAAGTCCCATATTTTCCTACAGACCTTCCGAGACCGTCAGATCATGGATCTAGGTCCGTTTACCAAAAATGTTGACCAAAGTCAACTTTAATCAGGTAATTATCATAAATTCAACTCTTTATCAAGTTTCCACATAAGGCTTCCCGACTACGCGCCCGGGCTGCGCACGCACATCGAGGTGAGATTGACGGAGGCTTTCAAGGCCTCGGAACACAGTCATAATTAAATTTACATAAGATGACCTTTTGGGTCATCTCAATCACCCCCTCTAAAACAAATGTTCATCCTCGAACGGACGTAGAATCGTACCTGAAGTGCTGAATAGCTGTGAATACCTGCTCCGCATGTCCTCCTCGGACTCCCAAGTCGCCTCATCGACTGGTTGGACCCTCCACTGGACATTTACGGCAGAAACTCTCTTAGACCTCAACTGGCGGTCCTACCTATCAATAATAGCAACTGGCTCCTCCTCGAAGCCCAACTTCTCATCTAACTGAATAGTGCTGTAATCAACCACATGCGAGAAGTCGGCGTGATACCTCCGAAGCATGGATACGTGAAAAACTGGATGAACTCCTGATAAGGCTGGAGGTAAAGCAATCTCATAAGCAACCTCTCCGATCCGCTTCAACACCTCGAAAGGGCCTATAAACCTGGGACACAACTTGCCCTTCTTCCCAAATCTCATAATGCCCTTCATCGGCAAAAACTTCAACATAACCTTATCTCCCTCCATGAATGCTACATCACGTGCCCGCTGGTCTGCGTAACTCTTTTGTCTGGACTGTGCTGTGCGAAGCCTCTCCTGAATAATCTTCACCCTCTCCAAAGCATCTCTCACCAGATCTGTGCCATATAGCTTGGCCTCACCAGGTTCAAACCACCCGATAGGAGAACGACATCGCCGGCCATATAAAGACTCGAGTGGAGCCATCTCGATGCTGGACTGATAACTGTTATTGTACGCAAACTCCGCCAAAGGCAAGAACTGGTCCCACTGACCTCCAAAATCAATCACACAAGCCCTGAGCATATCCTCCAAAATCTGAACTGTACGCTCCGACTGGCCATCAGTCTGAGGGTGAAATGCTGAACTGAGGTCTATCTGAGTACCAATCTCGCCGTGCAAAGCTCTCCAGAAGTGCGAAGTGAACTGAGGGNGGCCTCTGATGCTCGTACTTAACCTACTGACAATTAAGACACCTGGCCACATACTGAAAAATGTCCTTCTTCATCCGCCTCCACCAATAATGCTGCTTCAAATCACGATACATCTTCGTCGCTCCTGGATGAATAGAATACGGAGAACTGTGTTCCTCTGCTAGAATCCTCTCCTTCAGGCCATCAACATCAGGAACACACAATCGGCCCTGGAGTCTCAGAACACCATCCTCGCCTAAGGTAACCTCCTTGGCTCTACCTTGGACCACCGTATCCCGAAGCTCTGCCAGACGTAGATCATCAAATTGCCAAGCCTTAATCTCACCCAAAAATGAAGACTGAGCAACCACATGAGATAGAACTCGATGAGGCTCTGAAAGGTCCAATCTCACCAAGCGATTGGCTAAGGACTGAATGTCCAAGGCTAAAGGTCTCTCCTCAGCTGTAATGTAGGCCAAACTACCCATACTCGCTGCTCTCCTGCTCAAAGCATCCGCTACTACATTCGCCTTGCCCGGGTGGTACAAAATAGTAAGATCATAGTCCTTTAACAACTCAAGCCACCTTCGCTGCCTCAAATTAAGGTCCCTCTACTTAAGCAAGTACTGCAAACTGCGGTGATCAGTGTAGACCTCACAGGATGCACCATACAAGCAATGCCGCCATATCTTTAACGCATGAACAATCACCGCCAACTCCAAGTCGTGTACATGATAATTCTTCTTATAAACCTTCAGCTGCCGTGAAGAATTAGAAATAACCCTGCCACCATGCATCAACACACATCCCAACCCGACGCGTGAAGCGTCGCAATATACAGTATGCATCCTTGACTCGGAAGGCAATGATAGAACTGGTGCTGAAGTCAATGCTGCCTTGAGCTTCTGAAAGCTCGCCTCACAATCGTCTGACCATAGAAACAGGGCATTCTTCTGAGTTAACCTAGTCAATGGAGTTGCAATAGAGGAGAATCCCTCCACGAATCGATGGTAATAGCCTTCTAAACTCAGAAAACTCCTGATCTCTAAAGTTGAAGTAGGACGCGGCCAACTCTGAACTGCCTCAATCTTTTGCGGATCAACCTTGATACCCTCTCCAGAAACCACATGTCCCAGAAATGCCACAGACTCTAACCAGAACTCGCACTTGGAGAACTTAGCATATAGCTTCTGCTCTCGCAAGGTCTGAAGCACAACTCTCAAATGCTGCTCGTGCTCACCAAGGCTCCATGAGTAGATCAGTATATCGTCAATGAAAACAATAACGAAGAAGTCGATAAATGACCTGAACACCCTATTCATCAAGTCCATAAATGCTGCTGGGGCATTGGTCAAGCCAAAGGACATCACTAAGAACTCATAATGGCCATATTTGGTGTGAAATGCCGTCTTCGAAACATCAGAAGCCCGAATCTTCAATTGATGATAACCCGATCTCAGATCAATCTTAGAAAACAAACGAGCACCCTGCAAATAGTCAAACAAATCATCAATGCACGGCAGAGGATACTTATTCTTGATGGTCACTTTATTTAGCTGACGATAGTCAATGCACAGCCGCATAGACCCACCCTTCTTCTTCACAAATAAGACTGGAGCACCCCACGGCGACATACTCGGCCTGATGAACCCCTTGGCAACAACTCCTCAAGCTGCTCCTTCAACTCCTTTATCTCCTTAGGAGCCATACGATAAGGGGGAATAGAAATAGGCTGAGTATCTGGAGCCAAATCAATGCAGAAGTCTATATCTCGATCTGGAGGCATGCCTGGGAGATCTGAAGGGAACACATCAGGAAACTCTCGAACAACAAGCACTGAATCAATGGTAGGAGACTCGGTGGTGGTGTCTCGCACAAAATCAAGATAAGCTAAGCAACCCTTCCCAACCATGTGCCGAGCCTTCATATAGGAAATGACCCGGCTGAATGCACTAACTGAAGAACCCCTCCATTCTAACCTCGGCGACTAAGGCATCCTTAATGTAACTGTCTTAGCATGGCAATCCAACACAGCATGATAAGGAGATAACCAATCCATGCCCAAAATAACTTCGAAATCAACCATATCGAGCAATAACAGGTCGACTCTAGTCTCAAGTCCATAGAAGGTAATCACACAAGATCGGTAGACCCGTTCTACCACAACATAATCGCCCACAAGAGTGGACACATACAAAGGAGAACCCAAGGTCTCATGAGGAACATCCAGAAAATAAGCAAACATTGCTGAGATATATGAATACGTAGACCTTGGATCAAATAACACTGAAGCCTCCCTACCACAGACTGAAATAATACCTGTAATCACAACGTCTGAGGCCACTGCGTCTGATATGGCCGGAATAGCATAGAATATGGCTGAAGCACCCGAAGACTGAGCTCCCCCAGAATAAGCTGGAGCTGACTGACCCCCTCCTGACTGACCTCCCCCTGTAGGATGGCCCTTGCCAACCTGACCCCCACCCTTGGGTGGTAGAACTGCTGGTGCTGAAATCACAGGCTGGTGACTCTGCTGCACGGCCTTGCCCCGATACCTGGGACACTGCCTGATCATATGGTCCAGCGCCCCACACTCGAAACAACCTCTAGGTGCCATAGTCTGCTGTCCCGAAGAAGAACCCTGAATAGCTGGAGGGCGGTAAAAATCATCTAACAAGGCACTAAAATAGGAACTGGAGGATCTCTAACGGCTGGAGTAACCGCTGGTTGCACCCTGGATGGCTGGTGGGTGGTAAGAGTGCTCTGGCATGGCACTAAACTGAGGCCTCGCTGAAATACCCCTGAGAGGTAGTGGAGGTGCTGAATATGAAGGCATACTGAACTGGCCGCCTCCGAACTGACCGCTGCCCCTAGCTGGAGCACCCCTAAAGTCACCTGTGAACCTGGCCCTCTTGTCATGCTGACCCTGCTGACCCTGCTCCCTGCTCCTCGTATGGTAACCCTCAATCCATCGAGCTATCTCGACTACAAGCTGGTATGGGATACCCATCTCTACCTCTCTGGCCATAGAGGTCCTGATACCCGGATGTAAACCTGCCATGAATCGCCGCACCCTCTCGGCATCAGTGGGCAATATCATAAGAGCATGGCGAGATAACTCTGAAAACCTCACCTCGTAATCCGTCACAGACATGTGCCCCTGCTCTAACCTCTCAAACTGACCCCGAAGCTCCTCTCTCTCGGATGGTGGAATGTATCTGTCCAAGAATAGCTGAGTGAACTGACTCCAAGTGACAGAAGGAGAATCCGCTGGCCTGCTAAGAACATATGACTGCCACCAGCGGCGAGCTCTGCCCTCAAGCTGAAATGTGGTGAAGTCCACCCCATGTGACACTAGTATCCTCATGTTGTGCAGTCTGTCCCTGCACCTGTCTATGAAGTCCTGGGAATCCTCGCCCCGCTCACCCCCAAAGAATGGAGGGCGAAGTCGGGTCCACCTATCAAGCATCTTCTGCTGGTCACCCTCTACAACTGGCTTGGGATCTGGCTGTGCTATGATAGGTGGAACTCCACCCACGGGTGGTGTACCCGGAGTGTGATGTGCTACTGCCTGTCCAAAGGCATGAGCGGTAGGGGTATGAACTCCCCCTCCCGCCTGGGAAGTAGCAGGGTCTGCTGGAAGTACGCCTGCCTGGGACATAGTGTCCATAAATCTCAACATGCGGCCCATGACCTCCTGGAAGCCTGGCGCCGTCATAAAATCTGTTGGAGCAAGAGCAACGGGAGGCAACTTATCCTGCTCCTCGATAATAGGATCCTCAAGCGGTGCAACTGGTACAGCTTTGGGATGCCCTTGTCCCCTACCTCGAACAGGAGCCCTACCCCTGCCCCTACCACGGCCTCGAGCGGCGGGGGTAGCGGCCTCCCCTGGATCAGGAACATGAGAAGCACGCGTCCTCACCATCTATGAGAGAGTAGAAGATAGATTTGAGTACATCATAGATTGCACTATAGGATCTGAACAAGGAGGAGTTTCTTAACATCCTATAGCCTCCTGAAGATAAGTACAGACGTCTCCGTACCGATCCGCAAGACTCTTTTGGGTTTTCCCGTGACTCGTGAGACTATGTGAACCTAAAGCTTTGATACCACATTGTCACGACCCAAATCCAAATACAGGTCACGATGGCGCCCAACAACGTGGTTAGGCAAGCCAATAAAGAGGACACTAGGTGTTATCCCCTTGCCCGTTCTGATCTAAACATGTCGGAAATTACAAATTTTAAACAATCAACATAATGCTAGCATGATACGACATTAAAAATCATGAAAATATAAAGGCACATGGACAAACCAAAGCACATATATAGATACACAGCCCAAACCCAAAATACAAACTACGTGTGTTCCAGAAACTAGTGTCACGAGTGTCACGGGAAACTACTGAATATACAATGACTAAAAATAAATACAGGGCCTCAGGCTAAATGAAACAGACAGAGAACATGACAAAAGAAACGCCAGGGTGCTGCTAGGAAGTCGCCAGGAAGAGCAGCTCACCGTGAAGTATGATCACGCAATCAATACCTAGCACCTGCCTGATAATCAGATGTACCAGCCTCCGGACCTGTACAGTCAAGTACAGAAGAAAAGAAAGTGCAGCATGAGAATAGAAATAAATATGTACCCAGTGAGTATCCCGCCTAATCTCGAAGAAGTAGTGACGAGAGGTCGACTCGATACTCACTAAGGTCCAACAGTAATAGTATAAAACAAGATATAAGGAAAACAGTAGACATGTAAATAGTGCACCACAATTGTGAAGAGAATACAGAGTTTCCAAGTAAATATTGAAAGCAGTAACAACTCACCTGTCTCTTTTCCCCTAACAGCTGTCAAATCATAAATCAAGAAAACGGTACCAAACAGGCATGCGCACACAGGAGTAAGACAACCGGTCGGAGTCGTGAGGAAGAATAGCTATGCACTGCCGGGGATCGACCGGCCCGTACCAAGAATGCGTCTATCAATGTAATCATATCATATCATAGTGTAACTTCGTCCATGCACTGCCGGGGATTGACCGACCCGTACGAAAAGTGCATTCTTAATTAAATCCCGATGCACTACCAGGGATCGACCAGCCCGTACCAAGAGTGCACTATAAATACGTCGTGGCGTACGGCCCGCTCCCATAAGAGTGAAGGAAATTACATATCGCTCGCGGGATATAAATTACGAAGCGACAACATGCGCACACAGAATGTAAAGATTATTTCACCACAATCCTTTCCAATTATTTAAGTAAATGACAAATCAAGGAAACAATAACATATATAAAAGCATGAATCTAAGCATATAGTTCATTTAAGGAAGATTACATGGCATGCTGTGGTCCTAAGCTACCCGGACGTGACAATAGTAGTTGCTACGTACAGATTCTAGTCACGTGGTACGCACGTAGCCCCAGAACACAAACATACAACATATAGAACACCTATGGGGACAATTCCCTTTTACAAGGTTTGAAAAGAGACTCACCTCGCGACGAAATCACCCCTCGGATCAAGGATGCGCCCGAATCTCCAAAATCTACACTCGACGGCTCGCAACTAGCCAAATATAGTATAATTGAATCAATTCTAAGCTCAAAGAAGGATAATTAATAAGAAATCCCAAAATTAAGCATTCTTGAAGGTTTTTCGGAATTTCGACCCCGAGCCCACACGTTCGGATTTCGAAAATTCTTGAAGGAATCAATTACCCAGAGTCTAAGAATCATAATTATGAAAGTTCTTGCTAGAATTCATGGCAAAAAAATGGATAATTCATAACTTCCCAAAATCCCTAAATTTCTATCAATTTTCATGAAGTTTTGGGATAATTTAGAAGAGAATTTCATTAGGAATTGATGTTATAACCATGAAACTATGGAATTTACTTACCTTGATAATAATGGTGGAAGGTCCCTTAAAGAGCCCTCTAAAACTTGGGGAGGAAGATGTAAATGGAGGAAAAATGGGCTAGGTCCCGTATTAAAATACACTGCCCAACTGCTTGTACTATGCGATCGCAGCTGGGCTAGTGCGTTCGCACAGGGCAATTGCCCAGGGCCCTCCAGAAGCAAAGTGCGATCGCAGCTGAAGGCTGGCGATCGCAGAGAGTAGCAGCAGGGGGGGAGGGGTAGGAAGCTTTGTGCGATCGCGGGGGTGAGGGCTACGATCGCGGAGAACAAAAGGGGCCCAGTCAAAGCATACCTTGTGCGATCGCGGATACACCTGTGCGATCGCACAGGTCATTCTCCCACCCCAGGTCCAACCTCTTGTGTGATCGCAGCTGATTGCCTGCAAACGCACTGAAGAAAACCAGACAAAAAAAATTCTGGTGTTTTGGAATTAACTTCGAGGGGTCCGAAACTCACCCGAGCCCCTCGGGACCCCGTTCAAAGACACCAACAAGTCTGTATTCATGATACAGACTCGCTCGAACTTCCGAAACATGAAAAATAACAACGAAACTCAAAATTCAACCCCAAAACCAAATTGAATAAACTTAAGAACTTAAGAATTCTAGAATTCACTTCATTGCGCCGAACGGGTCTATATTACTCGGAATGACTTCAAATTTTGCAGACAAGTCATAAATGACATAACGGAACTATTCCAGGTCTCGAAATTGCATTCGGACCTCGGTAGAATAAAATCACATTCCAAACCAAATTTCAAGTTCTATGAAAATCCTCAAAACTTCACTAACTCTAAATTTCCCATTTTAATCCGAAACCCGTCAAATCAAGTCTGTTTCTTACCAAATTTCACAGATAACTTAAAAAACACATATTGAACCTGTTCCGGGCTCCGGACCCATAATACGGGCTCGACAGCACAGGTTTCACATCAAGGTTCATTTTTATAAGCCTTTATTATTTTCAGAAAATAATTTTCTTTAAAAATTCATTTCTCGGACTTGGGTCCTCGGAATTCAATTCCGGGCATACGCTCAAGTCCCATATTTTCCTACGGACCTTTTGGGACTATCAGATCAGAGATCCGGGTCCGTTTACCAAAAATGTTGACCAAAGTCAACTTTATTCAATTAATTGTCATAAATTCAACTCTTTATCAAGTTTCCACATAAGGCTTCCCGACTACACACCTGGGCTGCGCACGCACATCGAGCTGAGATTGAAGGAGGCTTTCGGGTCCTCGGAACACAGTCATAATTAAATTTACATAAGATGATATTTTGGGTCATCACACATAGTGGTCGTTTCTTGCTGTCATCTCACTGATTTCATTGATATTTCATACTCGGTCATATTCATGCATTTCATATCATATCTCAGCCTATGTGGTTATTTGTTGATACATCATAACATTATTTTCGGGCTAGTTTTATTTAATTGTGAGCCCGTGAGTGAGACTGGAGAGATTAATGACTGAGTTAGGATACGATCCTGATTAAGAGTGACAATTATGGGATGGGGCTACACGCCGTAATGGTTATACTGGTTTATGATAACGCATGGATTGAAGAAGCCCTTTCGTGAGTCTGCATACACCCCTAGTGAGCGTGGTTGATATTTTTGAAAGGATGGATCTTACATGGACATGGATCTTGGCCGAAGCACTATATATACCTGGAGATGGATATTCTCCATGGGCTAGATTGGCCCTACTCGGTACTAGGTGACTGATGATCAGTAATGTATATATTCTGGGGTGGATCTTCCCTGGGCCGTTTGGCCCATATATAGTACCAAGTGATTGTGCATTTGAGAGCATGTGCACATGAGGCTGTCGGCATAGTGCATCACATACAACATGTGCATTGAGATGTAGAAGTAGAGGAATTTTATGCTTCATATCATTCAGATTTGATCTATATTACTGTTTTGAGTTATCTATTGAACTTGAAAGCATGCATACATTTCTGCACTGTTATTTCTATATTATACTGTCTTGGTTGAGTTCGTTACTACCTTTCAGTCAAACAGTTGGATTTTTTACTTACTGAGTTAGTTTTACTCACATTACACCCTGCACCTCGTGGGCAGATCTAGGTGCTTTCGGTCACGACGACTGCTGATTGAGGAGACATGATCTCGGAGACTATCGAGGTAGCTATACGACGTTCACATGCCTTGACTCTCCTTCATTATCTTTATCAATATTTCAGTTCTTACACTTTAGATATTGTAGTAGACTTTATTGTGGAATAGATGCTCATGTACTTGGTGGCACCCCCGTTTTGGGATAGATTGTATTGTGTTGCGGGTTTATTTCTATTTCAAAAAGGTTTTTCTTAAATATTAATTGCTTCCATTTTGTCACGACCCAAACCGATGGGCCGCGACGGGCAACCGGTACCTTACTCAACCGAGTACCAACATAATGTATCCTTTCGTATCATACTATTATAGATAACTGAGCCGTAGAGGGTGCCGTGAGATAAGTAGAATACAACATGTAATACCAACTTATACATAAGACATACGGGCCTATAAGACCAAAATAACAACTTGTACACTGAACATAAGCTGACAAAGCCATACAATCTTTTACGTACTTAACATCTGTCTATAAGCCTCTAAGTATACATAATTTTCATAAAGGTCGGGACAGAGCCCTGCAATACCAAACAATACACGTCAAAATCATACTGACCAAACAAGCATCTCCGAAGCAAATGGAGCGTACCAACACCTTCGGCTGAGGTGATAGCCTACTTGGAGGACTCTTGACCTGTCTATCGGGGACCTACGGGCATGAATCACAGCGTCCCACGGCAAAGGGACGTCAGTACAAATAATATACCGAGTATGTAAGGAATGAAAATCGGTAACTAATAGACATGCGAGAAACATGGAGCAAAAGACTCAACATGTATGTCTGAATAACTCTGTAAGTCATTTCATATTTTTAATGTCATTTATATGCGTATAAATGTCATACCATGCATAGGTATATGCGTTCATAACATCATCAAGCCTCTGAGGGCATCCCATCATATCATCTCAGCCACTATGGGCAAATCATCAATGTATACCAGCTGATCAGGTGGTGGTGCGTATATAATACTGTAACCTTTTTCTATATACCATATACATATATATACATATATATGTGTATATAACGCCATCTGGTCATGGTTCAATATAAATGAATTCAATGTATAACAAGTACGTCAATAAAAGCTTTCAGAGTGTCATAAGACCATTATGCCTCTGATTAATATCATGAAATAGACTTTATCAACATACGTACTTTCTGAGATCCATGAATAGATGATAGAATAAATGGACACATGGGGAATCAAGAACATAGGCACCTCTAGTAATTCTATGAATAGAGTCGTTTATGGAAATTGTGCAGTTGCTCGTTCCGTTTGTGTCGTATAGATCATGCCAAAAGAAATAAGGGATAGCCTTAACATACCTGGAGTAGGGAAAAATCTGTATGATATTCTCTAGAAGGGTTATACCGTGCTCCCTTAGAATCGCAAAATCTCACATTGCTAAAGTGCTAAGAAATCTCGTTGGATTTTTTTTATTTCAAGAAATATTGTTGAGATCTTGTTGGATTGGGGTCACGTCTGTATTTGAATATTTGTAGTGGGGAGAAGATTATGGGATTGTTCATTATGTTAAGGCCAAGTGAAGACCACAATGCAAAACTTTTAATGTCTTAGTAGTCTTTACGTTAGTGTCATTTGTATGACACCTTCAATGGCTACCTTTCATTTTATACCATTAGTCATTTAATTTGAATGGGGGCTGCCACCTCATGCCCTTTAATCTTTATCAAACATAATTCCTTAATTAATTGGGTAATATCTCATATTCAATAATTAACCAATCACTCACATAATTAAAAATTATCTCAAATTACTTAAATACTACTCACTTTTAACATACCTTGTACATCTTACTATCATGGTCATGTAGTACCTTGTATGACATTAGTCCATAAATATCGGGTATTATAGCTCGGTCTGTATATTACCCCAATTTGCCAAGCTTCGATGAAACTCATTTTCTTCGATTTCCTTGCCCCTCACCTTCACGAATTTACTCATAACTTGTTTGAAATAGCATAACACTTATAATCTCCAAATTATCTTGTCCTTTAACTGATGTCAATTATCTTACGACAAATCCAACATACAATACTACATGGTGTATCATCATCGTAATTTAATACTGTGGAGCGTAACATCATCGTAATATAATACTGCGAGGCGTAACATTATCTGATATAGTTCTGATTGATGAGACACGAGGCAACGTTAATGAAAGGCTGGAGATATGGAGGCAGACCCTGGAGTATAAAGGTTTCAAGTTGTGTAGGACTAAGATGGAATATGTGGAATGTAAGTTCATCGACGTGACGGGGGAAGCGGATGTGGAAGTCAGGCTTGACTCACATGTCATCCTTAAGAGAGAAAGTTTTAAGTACTTAGGTCAATTATCCAGGGAAATGGGAAGACGATGGGGATGTTACGCACCGTATTGGGGTATGGTGGATGAAATGGAGGTTAGCGTCTGGTGTCCTGTGTGACAAGAAGGTTCCACCAAAAGTCAAAGGTAAGTTCTATAGAGCGGTGGTTAGACCGGCCATGTTGTATGGATCTGAGTGTTGGCCAGTCAAGAATTCACATATCCAGAAGACGAAAGTAGCAGAAATGAGGATGTTGATATGGATGCGTAGGAAAACTAGGATGGATAAGATTCGGAATGAAGATACTAGGGAGAGGGTGGGCGTGGCTCCCGTGGATGATAAGATGCGGGAAGTGCGACTTAGATGGTTCGGGCACGTGCGGAGGAGAAGCATAGATGCACCGGTTAGCAGGTGTGAACGGTTGACTTTGGTAGGTACGAGAAGAGGCAGAGGGCGGCGTAAGAAGTATTGGGGCGAGGTGATCAGGCAGGACATGGTGCGACTTCAGATTTCCGAGGACATGACTCTTGATAGGAACATGTGGAAGTCGAGCATTAGGGTGGTAGGCTAGGGGGTAGTCGGGATTTCTCCCCTCTTTGTTCCGGGTAGTCTGATAGAGTTTTGTTTAGGTTTGTTAGCGGTCTATGTCGTGTTTACATTATTGTTTTTGTAGTTTTGTGTTATGGTCCTTTTACTTATTCTTTGTTGTTATTTTCTTTCTGGCATCTTTTGTTGTTACATGTCTTTGCTCTTGTTTCTTTCTGATATTATTGTCTCTCCTGTTGAGCCGAGAGTCTCTTGGAAATAGCCTCTCCACCCTTTTCGGGGTAGGGGTAAGGTTTGCGTACGCTCCACTCTCCCCAGACCCCACCAGTGGGAATTTACTGGGTATGTTGTTGTTGTTGTTGTTGTTGTTGGGGCATAACATCATCGTATATAATACTGCGAGGCGTAACATCATCTTAATATAATACTACGGGGCATAACATCATTCCCCCCATTTGGAACATTCGTCCTCGAAATGTTGACTGATGCACTTATGATTCTCATAACCCATAGCTCTTGCGAATACTTTAATATTCTCCTTGCCATTTCGGAAACTGTTCTTTGAATAAATTTAAAGTCCAGGGCATTCCCCACTTTAAGCCTCTTTCTCACACCATGACTTGTAGTTAGAATCCTTCTAATCTCGTAACTGTTGCTTCCTTCTATCGTGCAACCTGTACGACTCTAACTTTGTATGTGCGCCTATGCGATTCTTCTCTCCTCTTTCCTCAAGCTTTTAGACAATCTCTAGGTGTCAGTTTGTAAGCATATACAGAGCTTGAAAAGACGCCTCCTTGTGCATTTATAGGTATACTGAAGTTCTTTGCCCGATACTTTGTTAAACTTACAAATATTACTATATCTTATTTTGATAGACCCGATTATCAATTCGTATGACTTTACTACATCTAGGTGGGTCATAATATACCATAAATCTTACTTTGATTTATCGTTACTGAGGTATGCTTCCGAACTCCAGGTTACTTTCGTTGGTTATCCCATATGTATAAATCTAAGTCCTTTAATGCTTCCTCATTACTGTTCATATACGAATGACGACCTAATCTCACCACATACTTTGTGACTTTTTTCCATCCATTGTTGATTCACCTCAATATTGATCTACAATATACCACTGATAACATGAAACTTCTTACGTAATACCTTGCCGCTAGGGCTTACGTTGCATCAAGAAATATTTGAAGTGATTTTCATGATCCACTTAGCTGATATTGTACTTCAATAATCATATCTTATAGCATCCCAATGCAATTCACTTATGTGGATATTTTAGTCCCGTACAATTCATGAAATCCTCTTCAAATCATTACTCAATCGAAGGCTCAAACGTCATCCTTTATTTTATCACAATTACACCCTCATTGTACTATCAGTGCAACATTCCATCTCTTCTAAATGCCATTAGTCTAAGATTCATTTGAGTTGATTCAGGCTACACTGAGCTTTGTATAACTTAGAGAAACCATCAACTTTCTTGTTTTCATGGGCCTAATCTTACGGACTTTACCCAGTCTCATCATCTTCTCACTCTCCCTTTCTTATCCTTACTCCTGTCTTCCTAAAACCTTGTCGCTTTACCATACTTTAGCTTGCGCCCTACATATTCATTTATACTACTCGCAACCTTACTTCATCTTTCTTGCACCATTGATTCCATTATGTTATTCTGGAACATCAAGCGAGGCATCACATCGTCTCTAACTCTTCTTTTACTCTCTTGTCTAAATCTCTCGGTACCTAGAAATATTAGGCTGGAAGATATGCTACAGACGATGCCGCTATCATTCTTGGATACTGAATCCTCGCGCTTCTAGCCCTTTATCCGAAGTATGGACTATTCATAACCTTCTGCATTTGAGTATTTCATACGTTGTTCACCTTTACCTTACTACCTTAACATTTCACATCACATCACATCATGGATACTACCTTACCCCCCTCCACATAAGTATAATTCACATCCACGTCTTTAACTTCTATTTTAATACATGCACTTCTTTACACAATCTCATGAGAGCTTCATACTAACTTCTTATGAGGTTGGGACACTTCTAACTAGATTTGTCGTAGAGCCATTATAAAATATGTCTAATGTACTATCTGTCTTGTACCTCTGATATTAAGAGTGATTCTATAATGTTCTCAATCATGATGTCTATAATTTTCAGGGTCCAATAATTAGATTCCTGATTTTCTTAGTTGATGTAACTCTTTAGTTTCCTCCTCCTTCTGATTAGCCTTTATGTAGGATTAAGCAATCTTCCGATCTGCGGTTCTTGGTATTAGTTATTACTTTAGCCTTTTATGGGCGTTATGGAATACCCATGATTCAATCTTCTAACAACTCAATCCTTTGTCTATACCCTAGGCTCAATTCTTTCCTTAACTTATACCAGAGTCTTCTACGGCTGTATGATTGTCAACATATATGCTGCATGGATAATGCTTTAAAATCTTAAGTGCGCTCATAACGTGGCTAACTCTGGATCATTGATCGAATGATTACTTTCGTTCTCGTTCCTTCTCACTTTTCTTTAAGTGTAAACAATTACTTTTCTCGGTCTTTCTGCCCCCTTTTTGCGTGCATACTTAGCATATAATGGTGCCCATGAATATTGGAATTCCATACAACTCATATGATATTGAATATCACTTCTAATTTTACTTCTCGTTTATTAGCAACGGTAGGTGCCATTTTCTTATGAAGTGCATACAATGTTGTTGTGAGACTGTAGTTATAAGACCATTTCCTCCTTAGGTCACCCAACATATATTAAAGCTTCCTTCCTTACTTTATCAGCTAGTCTTTCGTTGTAGTATCTAGGGAGGATTCTCTAACTCTTGTAAAGATGCGAGCTAATTACACAGAATACTTGACAAATTATTTTTGATGTCCTTTCTCGCCTATAATTATCTGTAGTTTATGCTCGTGTGCTTGTAGGATTTCTTCTGAACTTAATATTTTGACTGTCTTCCCATTGGCTTTCTCTTTTATTTCAATAACACTCTCATATGGTACCTTTAACTACCCCAACTCCTATCTGTATATTTCTCAAGGATCACGATGTCATATCTGTGAGACTGGATTCACCATATTAGGTTTTACTATGTTTATCTTGCATGATCTGCTACCTCGTCTATAACCCCCTATTTAGCCATAACTAGGTTCTTCTTGAATCAATTACTGACTACTCGTTGGCCCATTATCATATCAATATTCCACGTAATCCTTCTTGGGTTATTTCCTTTATCTTAACTTACGTCTCGCACTAACTCCTTATCTATCAATAACATCTTGGGCAGGGACCCTTACTTCCTTCCTTGACGTCGTGTTTGCATAATGTTCTAGAATCGTAGCATGTTTGTAGGCTTTGAATAAGTGAAATCTCATCCCCTTCTAGTTTTTATTGCATTCTTCCTTTACCATTCCATATTTCCCCCTTTAAAGAAGTACTAAGATATAGTGCTACGACGATCTACCTATAGATGTGTTACCTATTTATCTTTGGCGTCTTCTCACATCGTCGATGACCCTTACTCGCCTTGCAGTAATCCTTCTGTACCAAGGGTAACTAAATTCCTTACTCGCTAGGGTGGCACTTAGTGTAACTGGCACACATAGTCCCTTAAGATTATTTTTTCTCACATTGCTTGCTTTAGGGAATCGTCTTCCTGAATGACCATTCTCTAAATTTCTCATGAATCTTCTTATGTTGTCCATTCTATTATTGCCGGAATGAAATATGAAACTCTCATGATGCCGACTATTATCCAATCACTCAGTCCCTAATTCACATTTAGTTTATCTTGTTCACCAGCCCATACGGATTTCTATTATTCCGGGGTCTAACTTTTTCTTCCGGTAGTTACGTTGGAGTCACGAACTTATTTCTCGAAGTGAGGATATGACTTTATGGCCTATACCCTTTTGTTGTCTCAAGGCCTATCACCTCTCGTCTTTTCCTACACTCGGATATAGACTCTATAATATTGTCATCTTTTTGACTTACCGTTGTCATCAATGTATCACATCTTACTCTTAATGCTTCATTAGCTCTCTTCTTATTTCCTGTTAACATTTCTGTCTATCACTTTAATCTGAAAACATCAACAAGATATTCTTTTGCTTTTAGCTCCCCTATGCTCCATCCACTGGCTCTTCGGGTAGCCTAGCACCTCTCTACTAGGGACATGAGTCATACTAAGATAATATTTATCCTTTCCAGGCTTCCAGTGCGTATCTTTGTAGCGCTCATTTCTAGCTGTACTATTTTAGAGTGCACCATCTAGGTGTCTCACAAGGAGATCCATTACCACGTTTTCACTATCCTTTGGAAATGTCAACTAACTCTACCAATCCATCCCCTATTTTTGGTTACTCTAACCCCAGCTGGATCCTGATAACCCGTCCTTCTCTTAAACTATGTCTTTTATCTCCCATAGGGCATAACTGAGATCTGTGTGGCCGATTATACGTGTCGCGCCCCCTTTTTTCCCAAACTTAAAGCAGAGATATCGGGTTTACGACATTTCAAACAACTCCTTTTGAAGGTGAAAAGGTTTAAAGGAAGAGTCACCACCTAACAATTTTTATGGTGCGTTAGGGCACCTTGAGTAGTTAACTCAAAAACTAGTTTGCGTTACCAGAGACTGGGTAAGGGCTTGAAGTTATCCCAAGGGGAAGGTATTAGGCACCCCTCAGGATCCACACATATGGGTCCTGGCCAAATGATTTCTTGAATTCAGACAATAAACAAATAACAAACTAGGCTCACATAAGAGGGGATTTCAAAAAAGTATTAAATTTTTTTACTAAAAGTTGAAAGAGATAAAAAATAGGCATTTGAGAAAAAGGTCCTAGGTTCAAGGAAATATGGATCACATCAATTCAATACCCGATAGGCAGAGCTACACATGGTATTAATGCACCGGCCATCATATCTGTGTTCTACCCTTCCCACTCCGCGAAGGTATCTAAAACGCGTGTGTTGGTCACGAAGCTTATTGCGTGCTATTACCCGTCCCGCCCTATCAGTCCTGGAGGAGGTTAGGACAACTATTCCTATAGGGTAGATACTAGGCTGAACCCCTAGGTTTAAAGGACAAAATTCCAAGCGGCAAATACAACAGCTAGGACTGAAAATACAGGGACACACAGAAGCAGACACGAGGCTCATATATCCCTCCACAAATTATGTACATGAATAGCACGACTCAAACACAAAGAGGTCTCAAATTTTAGAACCTAAGGCAAGATGACTACATGTGAATACAATAGCAGGATAGTCTGATGTCCGAGTTCTAGAAGAAGTATCTTAGTCAATTTTAGACTATGATTTCTTATCCGTAATTAGCAAGACACGAAAAAAAGTTTCCAGTTTTAATAAACATAAGGCCTAGGGCTTGCCTAGGCGTGTTAGAAAACATTCCAGTTATCCTGTTTAGTCTCAGTAGCAAATAGACCGGACGAATCTGTTTTAGACTTAGTCGTGGTAGAAAGGTGATTATTTAAATAGGTGTGAATGAAACCCTATGTTGTTCTAAATGCAGAAAGACGTTTTTTCACAATTGAAATCTATTTTAGAGAGATTACTTATTATATAGAAGGTATGGAGACATGATTTCATTAAGTTGCTGAACCTAGCACATGATTTCTAGATGTTCCTAGCAGTATATTTAACACATGAGTTTGGCATAGATCATACGAGCATGCTGAGAATGAATTCCTAAAGTGACATGGTTTCTAATGCAAATATTGACAATTGAGGTTATTATTTTACGTAAACAGGATTTCTAGATATAGTAATTATGAACATGCAGAGACAATATCATCATGACAACCATTTTAATAGTTATTTTAACTACGAACAGGATTTTTGAGTGAGGCAATTGCAAAGATGACGAGCGATTATGAATAAAACGTACATGCTGAGATAAATAGACCAAAAACATGGAGTCTAATGCATGCATGGCAAGTACTCCTAAACATATGACTATTGCACACATAGGTAAAATAAAAGCTATAAGCATATTTTCTACCCGTAATTATACTAAGCATGCATAACCCCACCCATTTAACTATCCAGCCCCAGAGTTGTTTTTATAATTAATTATTATAGACCAGCGATCATAAATTACATAAATGAATAAGAAAATTAAGAAGCTATACTATAGGGAGCCTAACAGTAGGCCCAAGTATCCAAGTCCAAACATGCCATATGCCATGACCCTTCTGTAACCCAGGTGTGTCAGAGTTCCTAAGGATCTTAGAGGATCATAGGCAGTGCTCACACCCAAGTTCCCTAGCCAGGAATGAGTAAGTGTAAGTGTTGAATGCTAGCCTTGTGTGTCAGAGTTCAATGGGTACTCAAATGGTCCCCAAGGCAGTGCTCACACGAAGGGGGCTGAACTTAGCAACTAAGAATAGTGAAATGTGCTCATAGCTTAAAGGAGTTGAGTTTGAAAAGTAGCTTTGAAATAACTGTTTTGAAAATAGTTTCAGAGAACAACATGAGAGTTTATTTTATGAAAACCAGTTTCGAGAGGGAAGAAACAGGACAATCACAACTCAGAAGACATGTAGAGTTCAGGAAGCAAACACAAACAGGGACAGGGGAACTGGGGGACAAATAAGTCACATAGCAGAAGCAGACTTGCACACAAATAGTCCTCAGAATAGAGTTACAGGTTTTTAAACAACTACAACATGGTTGTCATTAGATTGAGAGGGTGTCAACAGTGTCACATGTTAGGTTTAGGATCAAGATTACACAATAACTAAGTATGGTGTGTGCATGCTCATAATATTAGGAGTCAGGGGGTAAGGCAGATTCATAATGAAACACATAGGAGCAGTACGGGACATACTGAACTGAAGGAGAAGGGAGGTCACCAGAATAAATAGATATGCTAGTTCTACAGAAATCAGGCAGAATCATAGTGAATTACATAAGGAAAGTAATAGGCATGTTAGACTAAAGAGGGAAAGGGGAATCACATAGACATGCTAGTTACAGGGTAAACAATAGAACCATAAGTAAAAGCACAAAAGGAATAAAAGGAATCTTAGCACAAACTGAGACATATGGTTTTGGGTACAGTAACCTTGTCGCGCCCCCTTTTTCTATCGCACGGGTCAGGTGCGGAAAGATCGGGTTTATGACATTTGGATAACTCCTTAAAGGAAAGTGTTTAAGGAAAAGTCGCCACCTAACGATTTTTATGGTGCGTTAGGGCACCTAGAGTTGATACCTCATGAACTAGTTTGCGTTACCAGAGATTGGGTAAGGGCTTAAAATTATCCCAAGGGGAAGGTATTAGGCACCCCTCAAGATCCACAATGGTGGGTCCCAGCCAATAAGTTTTGTGAACTTGGATGGTGAACAAGTAACAAGTAAGGTTCATATAAGAGGGGATTTCAAACAAAGCATAAAATCTTTAAAGGTTTTGGAGAAAGTATAAAAAATAAACATTTGAAAAGAAACTGTCCTAGGTTTAAAGTAATACGGATCACATCAATGCAATACCCGGTATGTCACACCTCAAAGAGGCGGCTACACGTGGTATTAGCGCACGGTCATCATATCCGTATTCTACCCTTCCCACCCCGAAAGGTTATTTAAAAATGCGTGTGTTGGTTACGAATGCTTATTGCGTGCCATTACCCGTCCCATTCTATAAGTCCTGGAGGGTATTTAGGACTACTAATCCTACAAAGTGAGTACTAGGCTGGACCCCTAGGTTTAAAGGATAAAATACTAGGCGACATGCATAACAAGTAGGACCTCACATATAAATGGGACACATAGAGGGGCAAATAAAGGCTCATAAATCCCTCCACAGATAAACGTACAATTGGCACGTCTCAAACACACTTAGAGTCTCAGAGATAGAGTTTTAAAAATAGGGTTTTGGGTAAGACAGTGAGTTATAAGAGGAGTCTGATTTGGAAAACTTAATGATGGAGTAGACAATTCAGCTTAAAATGAGTAATTCAGAAAATAGTTGATTTTCCAAAAATACAGTAGTTAAAGGAAGCGGTAAGATTTAGAAGTACACAATGATTTGAAGTTTTCAGAAAGCATAGAAGAAAATCATTAAAGCATGGGTTTGAAGTAATATAGTGATTTTAAAAGATAAGTGACTAAAAATCAGTAGCTCAATATAGAGTAATAGTTATCAGTTTACAGAAAACTGTAGTAAAATAAGTAGTAAGATGGTATCAAAATATAGTAACTTTAAAGAAATATAGAGCAAGGATTCGAAATGGCACGATTTTGAGTAGAGTGAGGTATCTTTGAAAACCCAGTAGTTGAAAAACATAATAGAACAGGAATCAGTAAAAGGAAATAGATGCACAACTTCGAGATTGTTTTAAAATAGAGCAGGAGTTTTAATAAAAGTAAAGTGAACTTCAGCGAGGTAAAACAAGAATGGGAGCAGCAGGGTTCAAAATCTTTAAAGGGGACTGATCGGTTTTAACGATAGCAAACAAAGCACAATCGATTTGATTTTATACATGTTAGGCCTAAGGTTTTCCTAGGCGTTGTATACATTGCCTACTTGTTTTTAAAGGGTGAACATGCATATTTCAGTTCTGATTTTAAGGGAAATGAGTGATGATACATTTGCAGAAAACTTTTCAAACCAGTTGACCATATTTTAGCGGGATTATCGAATTAGATACATGTTAACTAGGTGTTCAAGTTCTTATAAATAAGAAGTCCTAAGGGAAGGATGTCTAATGTACAAAGTATCATCCTAAAAACATGATTTCTATATGTCATGGTTGTAAAAAATGCATGAGCAATACATTATGGTAGCTTTTGTTACTCGTTTAGTTATACTAGGACCATGGTGTCAGATGGCATGAATATAATAGATGTGTTGAAATAAAGAACCTAAACATGATTTTTAATGCATGGTATGCATGTCCTAAGCATGATACTATTGCACACATAGGGAAATAAAGCCTAAGTCATGATTTCTACCCATACTACACTAAACATGCATAGTTCCCTCCCATATTCACTATCCAGCCCCAATCGTTTGTTTACAAATTATTACAGACCATATCAAATGAATTACAGTAATTACAAAGAGGAAAACAAGAAGTTATTCTATAGGGAGCCTTCAAACAGGCCCAACCTTCCAGCCTCACCCCTTTCGAGTTTCACAGCCTTACATAGCCTGGGTGCGGCAAAGCTCCCTAAGGCCCTTGTGAGGGCCCTGACCAATACCAGCACCCAGCAATTGCCAAAGTTGAAATAGGTGCAGTGTAGAATTACCTGCCTCAGTGTGTCAAAGTTCAGAGGGAACTCAAGGTCCCTAAGCAATGCTCATACTGAGGGGGTGGAACCTAAAGGTCTAAGAATAGTGTGAAGTGCAGGAAGGAGTAGTTTTAAAGAGTTTTCAAAACCGGGGATTTGTTGTAAGACAACAGAAGCACTAGTTACAGTAGCTCAACAGTATAGGATTGCATACAAGGGCCATGTGGAAAGGGAATAGGTAGATCACATAATGCTAAAGGAGATACTGAGACTTATGAAAGCTCATTGAAGCCTGACTACACAAAATCAGAAGATTCAGGGGATTAAGAAATGGTCAAGCTTAGACATAATACTAGACAATAATTATAACAGGTAAAATAAACAACAGTTAGAAGCATGTAGATCAAGAAGAGCATACAAAGTGCAAGGGATCAGGGGAATTAGGAAGTGGTAAAGTTTAGGCATGGCAATATACAACAATAGGATACAGGCATAGCAAGTAGAAGTTAGGAATAGGCAACAATCATATTACAGACTTAGCATGTAAGTCAGAAGAGATAAGACATGGTAAAGTACTAAGACAAAAGATTCAATAGCATGTTGAGCAGTAGAAGCATAAATAGAAGAAAATCAGGAAAATAATGAACTGAAACAATAATAATAAACACATTGATTAGAGGCTTGAAGATTAATTAGGACATACCAGTAAGAGGGAAAAAGCATGATGTAAAGAGCAAAGTGGTAACACAATATTAGCCTTGGCTTACAATCAGCTAATAATAGGCAAGAGCAAAGGCAGTAGTAGAACAAAGAGAGAAGAGAAAGAGCACAAGAGAATGTGGAATAGTATTGATGTATGTGTGTGTTCGTGTCTTCAGTGTTGAAAGAGTTGAGTATTTATAGTTGCAAATATGTAGTAAAAGACAATGATAAAAGAGGACAGAATCAAATCAGTGTAATAAAATATCCGGTTCCCTTAAGTTAAGGAATTCAAACTCAAAATGGTAAATCACATAGCTATATAAGGTAAATAAAGTTAGCACAAGACTTAAATAAGGAAACGATCAAGGTCTGTTAAGTAACAAAGAATCTCGAAATCAATTAACTGAAGAATCAAGACAAATCACTGCCTTAAATTAAGGGGTTGGAATTCAAACAGTAAAACTCATAGGCAAAGTAAAAGGAATCAGTCAAGAATTGATTTAAGGAAAATATTTAGGCAATAGAGTAAGCAATTAAGGCCGGATTCAGAGATTCCAATCAAGGGGAGACTCATGGCAGTCAATCAATCCAAACAAACATATAGTACTTGTTAACAATAGGGGAATCAACATCGACTAGGAGAGAATTATTGAACATATAAATAGAGAAGGAAAACAGTAGTAGCAACCTACAAACCTGGCAACATTGGCAGTAAGAAGCCAGAGATAGACACATATATGAAGCAAGTAGGTAAAGAGCCTTAAAAATGGCTGGCTCGTAGCAATATAGTCATAGAAAACTCAGCAAGAGTCGAGCATTCGAAACAACATAAAGATACGAACATAGAAGTCCAAGGGAATTAGGGTTTTCATCATATAACAGGTTAAAACAGTAAGAACATGGAATCAATAATCATACAAGAGAGAAACTCAGACATACAAGTTGAAATCAGTTCGAACCAGTATAGAAAAGACTTAGAGAAAACCCTAACAAAAATAAATATTCAGAGAGATTTTAAACTTGATGAATCTTAAAGATCTAGTCGAGAATAGCGTAAAACATAAAGAAACAAGTTTTAAATCGTTAAGGATAACATAGATTCAAGAGGTTCAAGTCAAAAAATTAGGGTTTCGTAAGAACCAGAGAAAGAACAGGAGAACCTGACATGAAACTCATGGATGGTGGTGAGGAAGGCATGGCAGCGTTAAAACCCATCGGAGAAAGGCCAGACTCAACCCAGGCAAAGCTACCGTGGTGGTCCGGCATGGTTGGAACCCATGGAGGTCTTAGGGACTGAGAAGATCGGAGAGATGAGGCTTCGTAGTGGCTGGTGGTCGAAGGAGGTGAGCCTGAAAGTGGCCGGAGATGAAGGCTGGAGGCCATCGGAGAACAAGAAGGTTCTAGAGAGAAGGGGGAGATGAAGAGACCAGAAGAGAGAGAGAGAGAGACGTATTGGAAATGAGAGAGACGGGGAGG
>ML258093.1:0-45072 GCA_005239495.1 Nicotiana undulata | reverse complement strand
GGCCTGATGAAGCCTTTATCCAACAAATCCTGTAATTGTTCCTTTAATTCCTTCAACTCTTGCGGAGCCATACGATACGAGGGAATAGAAATGGGCTGAGTGCCCTCAGCTAACTCAATACAAAAGTCAATATCCCTATCGGGTGGCATACCCGGCAGGTCAGCAGGGAATACCTCTGGAAACTCACGAACCACGGGCACGGACTTTATAGAAGGAACCTCAGCACTAGAATCACAAACATAGGCAAGATAGGCCAAGCAACCCTTCTCGACCATGCGCCGAGCCTTCATATAAGAAACAACTCTACCAGAAGAATGGATAGGAGTCCCTCTCCACTCTAAACGAGGTACTCCTGGCAAGGCTAAGGTCACTGTCTTGGCATGACAGTCCAGAATAGCATGATAGGGAGATAACCAGTCCATCCCCAATATAACATCAAAGTCAACCATATCAAGAAGCAAAAGATCAACCTGAGTCTCCAGACCACCAATAACTATTGCGCAAGCACGGTAGACTCGATCTACCACTATAGAATCACCCACCGGTGTAGACACATGTACAGCAGTACTCAAAGAATCACAAGGCATACTCAAATAAGGGGCAAAATATGAAGACACATAGGAGAAGGTAGAACCCGGATCAAATAACGCCGAAGCCTCTCGGCTGCAAACTGAAACCGTACCTGTAATAACTGCATCAGAAGCCTCAGCATCAGGACGAGCAGGAAAAGCATAACACCGGGGCTGAGCGCCTCTAATCTGAACATCCCTAGGTCTACCTGCTGCAACCTGGCCTCTCCCCCTCGTGGCATGTGCTCCACCTCTATGAACCTGACCACCACCTGTGGCATCTCGACCAACACACCTAGCTGGCTGAGGGGGTAAGGGTGAACCTGCTGCGGGAACCAAGGCACGAGAACCCTGATACTGGGGTCCACTCGAAGATCGGGGGCAATATCTGGAAATGTGCCCCGGGCTACCGCAACTATAACAAGATCTCTACTACTGTGGCTTATGACTCGGGAACTGGCCCTGACGACCCTAATAACCACCCCGATAACTCTGAAGTGGTTGTGCACTAATAGACGCTGGTGGTGCACTAACATGAGCTGGCGGTTCACATGGAGATACCTGACTTGCTGACTGAAAAGGTCGGGGTGGATGACCCCTACTGAAAGAATCCCTGCCTCCAGATGAGGCTCCACTAAATCTACAATAATGACGGGGCCTCTTGTTAGCCCCCTGAACACCTCCCTGTGACAAAATCATCTCAATCCTTCTGGCCACATCGGCCGCATCCTGGAACAAAATATCAGTACTCGACTCCTGGCCATCTGGAGTCGTATAGGCTGGGCCAATCCCTCAATGAACCTCCGAACTCTCTCCCGATCAGTGGGGAGTATCATCAATGCATGCCTGGCTAGAGCGATGAACCTGGTCTCGTACTGAGTAACAAACATAGATCCCTGCTAGAGGCACTCAAAATGCCTCCTAAGATCCTCTCGATGAGTAATGGGAAGGAACTTCCCCAAAAATACCTCTGTGAAATGAGCCCAAGTCACAGGTGCAGACCCAACTAGTCTGGCTAAGCAGTAGTCCCTCCACCAAGTCTTGGCTGCGCCAGATAGTCGAAAAGTAGCGAAGTCAACTCCATTGGACTCCACTATACCCATGTTCTGAAGAACCTCATGGCAGCTGTCCAAATAATCCTGTGGATCCTATGATGGTGCACCAATAAAAGTAGTAGTAAATAACTTGGTGAATCTGTCCAGTCTCCATAGAGCATCTGCCGACATAGCTGCACCCTCGGCTGCCGGTGCCACAATATCCGGTTGAGCTACTCCAGCTGTCTAAGATGCTGGAGTCTGAAACTGAGTGGCAACCTGCTCTGGGGTATGAATAACAGGAGTCTGGGTCCCTCCTCCACCCCGAGAATCAGCTGGTGCAGTAGGAGGAAGACCGACATGAGCCACACTCTCAATAAGTCCTACCAGACGGACGAGAGCGTCCTGAAGCACTAGGGTAGCTATGAACCCCTCTGGGATCTGCGCTGGTCCAACTGGGACTGCCGGAACTGGGACCTCCTCGTCAGACTCAACTTGAGGGTCCTCCACTGGGGCTGCTGCTCTAGGCTGAGCCTTGCCCCGGCCTCGGCCTCTAGCACGACCTCGTCCTCGACCTCGACCCCTCGTAGGAGCTGTAGCAGGAGTGTCGGGCAGCTGAGCGGAACCAAGGAAAGCACGCGTCCTCGCCATCTGCAAGAGAGTAGAATGGAAACTCAATCAGTACTCAGAATGTATATCGCACGACAGAGAATGAAGAAATGTGGAGTTATCATAACTTTGCAACTTCTGGGGGATAAGTACAGACGTCTCCGTACCGATCCCTCAGACTCTACCAAGGTTGTTCGTGAGTTGTGAGACCTAAGCAACCTAGAGCTCTGATACCAATTAGTCACGACCCGAAATCCCACCCTTCAAGACGTGACTGCGTCTAACGTTGAACCCACTAGACAAGCCAACGGGCACAGATAATCTAACTTTTATAACCCAATTCGGCAGTAGCAAAGAAAATACCTTTAAATGTTTTAACAAAAATAATGAAATACTTCAGAATTTAACAGCGTAAATGTAACAGAAATTCGAAAATGCAAAGTGAAATAGTAAGATACATAACGTCGCATAAGCCCAAAATCGGGGTGTCACAACTCACGAACTATCTAAACAGAGTGCTAAATACAGAGTCTGAAAAGAAATACATAATTGTCTTTGGAGCTAGAGAAGAAATAAGACAATAGGAGAACTAATGAACACGAGAGACTCCAAGGTCCACGAACGCCAACAATATACCTTGAAGCTCTGGGTGGACTGAAGGTGACTCCCCCAATGCGGTCCACTGGTTCCGGATGCGGGGTCTACACAACATTAAGAAGTGCAGTGTAGCTTCATTACAACCGACCCCATGTACTAACTAAGTGCCGAGCCTAACCTCGGCAAAAGTAGTGACGAGTCTAGACTTGACAATAATGATAACGTGTCCTATTCTACATTAGATAACAGGGATAATACAAGGCAAGAGATAAGCAGACAAGTAAGAGATACGGGAGCAGTAAAAGGGGAACAAGTGAAATGAAGCAGTTAAATAGACATATAGAAGTAGACAAGGGAGGCAATTTAACACGATAGCTAGCGAAACAAGTATAAATATTAGAAATGTAAATAATGGCACGACATCACCTTTCGTGCTTTTACTCTCTTCCTCACAATGCGATGTATAATGTGAAATAGTAATAATCATGGCACGACATCACCTTTCGTGCTTTTACTCTCTTCCTCACAACGCAATGTACAATGTAAGGAAATATAAATCATGACACGACATTAACCTTCGTTCTTTTAATCAATGTAAATCATGGCACGACATTAACCTTCGTGCTTATAATCAATGTGAATAATGGCACGACATCACCCTTCGTGCTTTACACTCTTCCTCACTATGCAATGTAATCAAATATCATGGCACGGCATCACCCTTCGTGCCCCTAGAGACCCCGTACAAAAGCACCGGCAAGTCTGTATTCCTTATACGGACTCGCTCAAACTTCCAGAACGAGAAAAACAACAACGAAACTCAGAATTTAACCCCAAAACCAAATTGAATTAACATTTTGAACTTAGAGTTCTAGAATTCATTTCAATGCGCCGAACCGGCCTATACTACTCGGAATGACTTCAAATTTTTCAGACAAGTTATAAATGACATAAAGGAACTGTTCCCGGTCTCAGAACTCCATTCGGACCTTGGTAACATAAAATCACATTCCAAACCAAACTTCCAATTCTATGAAAATCCTCAAACTTCATTAACTCTAAATTTCCCATTTTGATCCGAAACCCGTCAAATCAAGTCTGTTTCTTACAAAATTTCACAGATAACATAAATAACACATATGGAACTTGTTCTGGGCTCTGAAACCATAATATGGGCCCGGAAGCACCGGTTTCACATCAAGGTCCATTTTCATAAGCCTTTGATATTTTCATAAAATATTTATCTTTAAATTCATTTCTCGGACTTGGTTCCTCAGAATTCGATTCCGGGCATACGCCCAAGTCCCATATTTTCCTACGGACCTTCCAGGACCGTCAGATCACGGGTCTAGGTCCGTTTACCAAAAATATTGACCAAAGTCAACTTTATTCGATTAATTATCATAAATTCAACTCTTAATCAAGTTTTCACATAAAGGCTTCCCGGCTACGGCCCGGGTTGCGCACACATATTGAGGTGAGATTAATGGAGGCTTTCGGGACGTCGCAACACAGTTACAATTAGATTTACATAAGCTGACCCTTTTTGGGTCATCACAATGTCCTCCGGCTATTTGATGGTGCCTTCAGACTATGACGCCTTTGGATAAGTTGGCTATATTTCAGCCCATGAGGTGCAGAGACATGATGCTAGAAGAGAAAAGATAGGGCTTGATCTTGTGTAAAGTTAAGGGCGGAGCTTAGCCCGAGAGAAAAGACCAATGCAGGAGTGAGACAATGCTTAGTCTCGTGCGAGATTCGGTACAGTGCTTAGTCCCATGCAAAGAGAAGGCATTTCTTAGCCTTATGCAAATAGGGAGGCAGGACTTAGCCTCATGCAACATTCGGGATAGTGCTTAGTACAATGCCAAGAGAAGGCACTACTTAGCTTTATGCATATAGGGAGGCAGGGCTTAGCCTCAAGCATGATTCGGGACAGTGCTTAGTCACATGCAAAGACAAGGTTGTGCTTAGCCTTATGCAAATAGGGAGGCAGGGCTTAGCCTCATGCAAGATTCGGGACAATGCTTAGTCCCACGCAAAGAGAAGGCAGTGCTTAGCCTTATGCAAATAGGGAGGCAGGGCTTAGCCTCATGCAAGATTCGGGACAATGCTTAGTCCCACGCAAAGAGAAGGCAGTGCTTAGCCTTATGCAAATAGGGAGACATGGCTTAGCCTCACGCAAGATTTGGGATAGTGCTTAGTCCCCTGCAAAGAGAAGGCAGTTCTTAGCCTTATGCAAATAGGGAGGCATGGCTTAGCCTCATGCAAGATTCAGGACAATGCTTGGTCCCATGCAAAGAGAAGGCAGAGCTTAGCCTTATGCAAATAGAGGGCAGGGCTTAGCCTTATGCGGGATTGAGACAGAGCTTAGTCTCATGCAAAATTTGGGACAATGCTTAGTCCCATGCAAACAGAAGGCAATGCTTAGCCTCATGCAGGTGCTTTGAGTCAGGTCTTAGTCTCATGAAAAGTTTGGGAAAATGCTTAGTCCCATGCAAAGTGAAAAGAAAGAGTGAAGTATTCTTATCTAACGATGTGTTTTATGCATAGAGACAGTGTCGTTATGACGTTGTTTATCATGATGATATAGTCCTACATCCAAAGAAAAAATTTGTGAGTTTTACGGGGGAGGTTAATTCGTGCCTTTGCTTGTCTGACTTGCTCCACTCTGTTGGAAGATCATGTTCAGGATATTAGGGTAGCATTTGCTAAAGCAAAGTTTCTTTTTCAAAATCATGTGTGCATAATTTTCAAAGACATAGTAGTGTATAGTGTAGAAATTAGTTAGATGAACCAGTAACTGTGATATAGCTAGAGACATTGCGACTTCTTCTGCTATAGAATTTTGAGGTTCAAAATTCTGCCCTAGTTAATTAGATGAACTTTCTAATTGCTCCAAATGCTGCGGTTGGCTGAACTTGCTTCGGAATTCTGCCCCAGTTTCTGATTGTGGGGGAAATAGAAATTTTATTGAATTGTGACCGAACCCATAGGGCTGCCTACGTATCCCCTCTTAAACGGGAATCAGGTCGAGCGTAGTTCAATTTACATCATATAGAGAAGCATAAGATGATTTAACACATAACATATTCTTACTGCGAGAATGAGAGCTTCTCCTGTCAATACCCTGTGAACCATTTAAGGACCCTGCCAGTTGGGAAAGAATTTCCATTTGGATTTATCTTGATGTAGAAAGATCTTTTCAGCACCAGCTGCCTCGGTGCGAACTGTCTTGGCTTGACTCTTTTGTTGAAGGATCTGGACATTCAGTTATGATAAAGCTGACCGTGACATACTGCATTCATCCTCTTTTCGTCTATGAGGTCTAGTTGTTCATAGTGGTTACTTATCCATTATGGGTCGCAAGTTCAACTTCTTGTATAATTCTCAAGGAATGAATCTCCACCTCGGCAGGAATGACAGTTTAAGTACCATAGACCAGCAGGTAGAGGGTTGCCCCGATTGATGTGCGGACTTTGGTACGGTACCCCAGTAAGGCGAACGGTAGTTTCTCGTGCCATTGTTTGTGATTCTCTACCATTTTCCTTAGTATCTTCTTGATGTTTTTATTGAGAGCTTATACGACTCCTTTCATTTGAGGCATGTATGCCGTGGAATTCTTATGCTGGATTTTGAAAGATTCGCACATGATTTCATCAGATCACTATTGAGATTGGCGGCATTGTCAGTGATGATGGATTCCGGAACTCTAAATCGACAAACGATTCGGTCGCGGACAAAATCTGCAATGACCTTCTTTGTCTAAGCTTTGTGTGATGCAACTTCAACCCATTTAGTGAAGTAATCGATGGCCACTAAAATGAACTGGTGCCCATTTGAGGCGGTGGACTCGTTTGGACCAATGACATCCATTCCCCATGCAACAAAGGGCCACAGTAAGCTTGTTGCATTAAGCTCGTTCGGCGGCACTCGTATCATGCCTACATGTATCTGACATTGGTAGCATTTTTGAACATACCAGATGCAGTATGTTTCCATGGTCATCCAAAATTAGGCGGCCTTGAGTATCTTCTTGTCCAAGACAAAGCCATTCATGTGTGGGCCGCAGGTTATGGCATGCATCTCCTCGAGCAATTTAGAAGCCTCTTTTGTGTCAACACACCTTAACAGTCTCAGATCAGGAGTTCTTCTGTATAGGTTTCCTCCGCTTTGGAAGAAGTGATTGGACAGCCTCCGAAGTATGCATTTCTGAGTATGGTTTGCATGCTATGGGTATTCTCTTTTCACCAAATACTTTTTGACGTCCTGGAACCAGGGTTTTCCGTCCGTTTATTCTTCAACATGAGCACAATATGTCAGTTGGTTATTGTCATGACCCAAATTACCAACCTTAGGGATCGTGATGGCGCCTAACACCACACTTGCTAGGCAAGCCAATGTTAGAGTTCGATTAGCTATTTTCCTTTGATTATTCATGTAAGCATAATAAGATAAATCTAAAGTAAACTTGATCTAATGGTTTCAAATTATTAACTCCAAATATAAAATGATAAATCGAGCCACGAACTAATTATATAAATAACTCTAAGACTACCCCAGGGTCTGGCGTCACAATTCACGAACTACTAAGGAATACTACAAATAATGGGCTGAAAGAAATAATGTAACTGTTTTGAGAAAATATAAAATAGTCTCTACGAACTAAGAGAAGACTCTGGGGATCTGCGAACGCATGCAGATATACCTTGTGTCTCCGGATAATGGATAGCTGCTACTAAAATCCCTACTGTTGGCCGGTACCTAGATCTGCACAAAAGAGTGCAGAGTGTAGTATCAGTACAACCGACCCCATGTACTGAGTAAGTGCTGAGCCAAACCTCGATGAAGTAGTGACGAGGCTAAGGCGGGACAATTATAACTTAACCTTTGACAATATATATTTGTAATAATGCAATAAAACAATTCTACACAAACAAGAAGATATAAACTGAAACAATAAATAAAATAACTCAGTTGCCTATTCCAGGCCTCAGCTCTCACCAAAATTTCACACAAATTTCCAAATTTCCAAATTTTTATTTTAAATAACCAAATGTGCAGAATATGGGAAAACAGTAGGATAAAATAAAAAACTTCCAAATCTTTGTAATATAAATCAGTAAAGCATAATTATCCTCCCTTATAACTGTCATATATTTATATTTTCCCTGTCCGCCCTTATCACAGTCATATATATGTATTTCCCCTGTCCACCCTTATCACAGTCATATATATTTATTTCCTCTGTCCACCCTTATCACAGTCGTATATATTTATTTATATCAAAACTTTCACAATTCAGGGCAAGCTTTTCACAATACTTGTATCTCAACAGTCATAAATAATCAACGGTAGTTCTCACAAACTTCATAAGTAATATCTCAAAATGAACCAACAGGAATACACATATATTTACATCTCGTAAAACAATGTCAACCCACTCAGTCTTTATGTACCACAATGAAACCAAGGAAACCAACTAATACTTTCCCAAACATGATTGCAACAAGAATTACAGAAATATAACAAGCCAAGTAATTATAGAAGACAACGATGAACATGAAACAATTAAAAACATGAAGCAATTAGATTGGAAACGGGGAAGGAATCATGTAAGTGGACCATTTGGTGGTGCATTGATACTCGTAACCTCACCTATACACCACACACATGCATTTTCACATAACAATTAAGTTGGGATTCCTATTCCCTCAAGTCAAGGTTAACAAGCACTTACCTCAACTTCGTAGGCCACTCACTGCTCAATTATAGCTTTTCCTTTTGAATTCACCTCCAATACACTCGAATCTAATCATAATTAACTTAATATCATTAATTAATGCTAGTGGAACTAACTTTATTGAAAATTATAGTTTTTCCTAAGTTGTTTTTAAAAAAAAAGTGAAAACCCCAATACAGGGCCCGCTTGGGCTAAACTCGGGGTTTGGACCAAATTACGTTTACCCATTCATCCACGAATCCGAATATACAATTATTTTCAAAATTCGACCTCAATTCGAGGTAAAGATTTGATTTTAACAAAATTCCCTAATTCTACCCAAACCCTCAATTTTTACCATGAAAATTCTTTGATTTAAAAGTGATGAATAATATTGGGTAATTGAAAGAGTAAAGTTTAAAATTTATTACCAACAACTTGGGGATGAACTTTGATGAAGAAAATTGTCCTTATGGCTGTGTAGTTTGAAACTTTTGAAGAAAAAGGGTTATGTCCGTCTTTAAAAGGGTATTTATATAGCTGGGCGGGCTTTCTATGCGTTCGCATAGGGCCTGCCGCGTTCACATAGGCTACTGGGTAGTTGACCATCGCGTTCGCACTGGGAAGTATGCGTTCGCGTAGTACAATTGGTTCAAGCCTCCCCAGGTGAAAATTACACTATGCGTTCGCGTGTATAGGGGTGTGTTCGCATAGAACAAAAGGCGATCCCCCTCAAGTTACACTATATGTTCGCGAGGGGTAGGGTGCGAACGCAATTCACAAAAGTGTTGTGCACTAACAACAGAAAACCAGCAACTGTTCAAGTGTAAACAAATATCCCGTGGCCTATCCGAAACTCACCCGAGCCCTCGGGGCTCTAAACAAAACATGCATGCAAGTATGAAAACATCATACGAACTTGCTCGTACGATCAAATCATGAAAATAACATGTAAAACTATGAATTGAACCTCAAAACTCATCATTCTTCTCAAGAACACTTAAAGTTCATTATTTCTCAACCGGATGTCCAAATCACGTCAAATAAACTTCGTTTTTCACCAAATTTCACAGTTAATATTTAAATACTATGACAAATCTGTACCGGGCTCCGGAACTAAAATACAGCCTTGATACCAATGGTTTCATTCATTAATTCTTTTCATTAATATTTCAGAAAAATAATTTCTTTCAAAAATTGATTCCTAAGGCTTGGGACCTCGGAATTTTTTTCTGGGCATACGCCCAAGTCCCATATTTTATTGCGGACCTCCCGGGATCGTCGAAACATAGATCCGGACCCGTTTGCTTAAAATGTTGACCAAAGTCAACTATAATAAAATTTTAACTCTAGAAATTACTATTTCTCATATTTTCACATAAAATCTTTCTGGTTTCACGCCCGGACTGCGCATGCAAATTGAGGTATTTAAAATTTATCTTTTTATGGATAATAAGACTATAACAGAGTATAAATTCATAGAATGACCCCTTGGGTCATCACAATCTCCACCTCTTAAACAAACGTCCGTCCTCGAACAGACATATAAAATTACCTGAATTGGCGAAAAAGTGTGTATATCTACTGTGCATTCTGACTCGAACTCCCAAGTAGCTTCCTCAACGGGCTGGTCTTTCTACTGCACTCGAACTGAAGGATAACTCTTAGACCTCAACTGAAAAACCTGCCGGTCTAAAATGGCTACCGTCTCTTCCTCATAAGTCAAGTCCTTGTCCAATTGGATAGAGCTAAAATATAATACGTGGGACGGGTCACCATGATATTTTCGGAGCATAGACACGTGGAATACCGGATGAACTTAGGATAACCCTTGAGGCAATGCAAGTCTATAAGCTACCTCCCCCACTATATCAAGAATCTCAAATGGCCCAATAACCTAGGTCTGAACTTACCCTTCTTTCCAAACCTCATAACACCCTTCATGGGCGACAAACGAAACAATACTCTCTCTCCAACCATGAATGCCACGTCACGAACCTTACGCTCGGCATAACTCTTTTGTCTAGACTGAGCTGCACGAAGTCTCTCCTGAATGATCTTGACCTTATCTAAGGCCTCATGAACAAAGTCTATACCCAATAATCGAGCTTCTCCAGGCTCGAACCATCCAACTGGCGATCTGCACTGTCTACCATATAATGCCTCATACAGAGCCATCTGAATGCTCGACTAATAGCTATTATTATAAGCAAACTCCGCTAACGTCAAGAACTGATCCCACGAACCTCCAAAGTCAATAACACAAGCGTGGAGCATATCCTCAAAAATCTGAATGGTACGCTCGGACTGCCCGTCAGTCTGAGGGTGAAATGTTGTGCTCAAATCCACTCGAGTACCCAACTCACGCTGAACTGCCCTCCAAAAGTGCGAAGTAAATTGCGTACCCTGATCATAAATGATAGACACAGGCATACCATGAAGGCGAACAATCTCCCAAATATATAACTCGGCCGACTGGTCCGAAGTATAAGTACTCGCCACAAGAATGAAATGTTCTGATTTAGTCAGCCTATTAACAATAACCCAAACTGCGTCAAATTTCCTCTGATTCTGTGGGAGTCCAACAACGAAGTCCATAGTGATATGCTCCCACTTCCACTCAGAAATCTGTATCTGCTTAAGCAAACCACCAGGTCTCTGATGCTCATACTTTACCTGTTGACAATTTAAGCAACGAGCCACATAAGAAACAATTTCCTTTTTCATCCTTCTCCACCAATAATGCTGCCTCAAATCCTGGTACATTTTGGTTGCACCGGTGTGAATAGAATACTTAGAACTGTGAGCTTCCTCAAGAATCAACTCACGAATTCCATCAATATTGGGCACAAATATACGACCCTGAATCCCTAAAACACCATCCCCCCCAATTGAAACCTTCTTGGCATCACCGCGCCGAACTGTGTCCCGAAGAACCATCAAATGAGGGTCATCATCCTGCCGCTCTCGGATACGCTCAATTAGAGAAGACCGAGCGACTGTACAAGCAAGAACATTGCTGGACGAAATATCCAACCTCACAAACTGATTAGCTAATGTCTAAATATCTGAAGCTAACAGTCTCTCACTGACTGGAATATACGCAAGGCAGCCCATACTCACCGCCTTTCTACTCAATGCATCGGCCACCACATTGTCCTTCCCTGGGTAATATAATATAGTGACATCATAATCCTTCAGTAACTCTAACCATCTCCGCTTCCTCAAATATAGATCATTTCGCTTAAATAAGTACTAGAGACTACGATGGTCGGTGAAAACCTCACATGGCACACCATAAAGATAGTGCCTCCAAGTTTTCAATGCATGAACAATGGCTGCCAACTCCAAGTCATGAACATGATAATTCTTCTCATGGACTTTTAGCTGCCGAGACGTATATGCAATCACCTTGCCATCCTGCATCAATATTGCTCCAAGTCCAACTCGGGAAGCATCACAATACACCGTGAAAGAACCCAAACCTGATGGTAACACCAATACCGGTGCTGAAGTCAAGGCTATCTTGAACTTATGAAAGATCGCCTCGCACTTATCTGAACATTTAAATGGGGCACCTTTCTGAGTCAATTTAGTTATTGGGCCTTCTATGGATGAGATCCCCTCCACAAAACGATGGTAGTAACCCGTCAAACCCAATAAGCTCCTGATCTCCGTGGCTGTAGTGGGTCTAGGACAGTTCTTGACTGCCTCTAACTTCTTAGGATCAACCTGAATACCCTCAACTGATACGATATTACCCAGGAAGACTATTGAATCTAACCAAAACTCACATTTTGAAAACTTGGCATACAACTGATTATCTCTCAAAGTCTGGATGCTATATAGAGGTGCTGCTCATGCTCCTTCCGACTGCGAGAGTATATTAGAATATCATCAATGAACACGATCACTAAAGAGTTCGGTTGGGCTTGAAAACCCAATTCATCAAATCCATAAAGGCTACTGGAGCATTAGTCAGCCCAAAAGACATAACCAAAAATTCATAGTGCCCCTACCTCGTCGAAAGGCTGTCTTAGGAACATCGGATGCCCTAATATTCACTTGATGATTGCCCGATCTCAAATCAATTTTTGAAAATACTCTAGCACCCCGAAGCTAATCAAATAAGTCATCAATTCTCGGCATTGGATATTTATTCTTGATAGTAACTTTATTCAGTTGTCGATTTTTCTTTACACATCCTCATTGACCCATCTTTCTTATTTACAAACAAAACCGGTGCACCCCAAAGAGAGACACTAGGTCTGATGAAACCCTTATCTAGCAATTCTTGCAAATGTTCTTTCAACTCTTTCAATTCTGGTGAGGCCATTCGATGTGGAGGAATAGAAATGAGCTGAGTGCCCGGAGCCACATCAATACAAAAATCGATATCCTTGTCGGGTGGCATCCCTGGCAGGTTTATAGGAAACACCTCGGGAAACTCACAAACAATAGGAACTGACTCTACAGAAGAAACCTCGGCATCAGAGTCACAAATATGATCCAAATAAGCCAAACACCCTTTCTCTACTATGCGACGAGCCTTGGCATATGCAATCACTTGGCTGGGAGAATGACCAGGAGTTCCATTCCATTCTAATCGAGGCAACCCCGATAAGGCTAAAGTAACTATCTTGGCGTGATAGTCTAAGATGGCATAATACGGCGACAACCAATCCATGCTCAATATAACATCAAAATGACCATTTTAGAAGTAAAAGACCCACACTAGTTTCAAGACCTTTAATGACTACTACGCACAAACGATATACATGATCTACCACATTAGCATCCCCCACCAGTGTAGACACATAAATAGGAACACTCAAGAGATCACGGGCACATTCAAATACGAGGCAAAATAGGATGAAACATAAGAATAAGTAGACCCCGGATCTAACAAAACGGAAGCAGCTCTATCAGAAACTGAGATGATACCTGTAATAACAGCGTTGGAAACTGAGATGATACCTGTAATAACATGTCAGCATACTTATCAGGTGGTACTGAAGCTGGTGTCGGAACTATGGCACGAGAACCCTGATGCTGAAAATTTTTACCTACATATTTCGAAAAAGTCCTCCGAACATGACCAAATTCACACCACTCGAAACATCCCTCCTGATAAGTATGCTGACCCGAACGAACCGGTTGACCACGATGAAAGCTCTGCAGAGGAGGTGCTCTAATAGAAGCTGAAGGAGCACTATAGACTGGCTAAGCAGGAGAAGGCATATAAGAACCACGACCACCCAAAGTATCATACGAAGCTTGTAGTGCTGAATGAAATGACCTGGAATAATGGCCTTGGCTAAATGAAGTACCGCCTCCAAATAAGGAACCACTGAAACCACCAGAATGGCGAGGTATCTTGTCAGACCCTTGACCTCCCGTCCCAAGAACCGACTCAACCCTCCTAGGTACATTAGCTTCATCCTGAAAAGAAATCGCGGTTCCTGACTCCTTTGCCATTTGCAACCTGATGGCCTGAGCAAGGCCCTCAATAAACCATCTGAACCTCTCTCTCTCTATGGGAAACAAGAGAATATCGTGTCTAGCCAAATCCATGAAATGAGTCTCATACTGGGTCATGGTCATGCTGCCCTGCTGAAGTCGCTCAAACTGATGACGCTTATCCTCTCGAGTAGTAACAAGCAAAAACTTCCCCATAAAGAGGTGAAAGAACTGATCCCAAGTCAAGGCAGGCGACCCAACTAGTCTAGTCAACAGAAAATCCCTCCACCATTTCTTGGCAGAACCAGTCATCTGAAAAGCAGTAAAATCGACCCCATTGGTCTCTAAAATACCCATATTACGCAATACCTCATGACAACTATCTAGATATTCCTAAGGGTCCTCTGAAGTAGCACCGCTGAAGTGAACAGGGAAAAGCTTGATAAACCTATCCAGTCTCTACAAAGCATCTGAAGACATGGCTGCCTCATTAACGGGCGGCACTACTTCAACTGGCAGAATTACCCCAACTGGATTGGCTACTGGGTTTGAACCTGAAGAGTAGTCTGGACGAGAGTGTGGGTAGCAGGAGTCTGGACCCCTCCTCCATCCTGAGATACGGTTACTGCAACAGGGAATGTGCCAGTCTGGGCCACACTCTCCATAAGGCCCACTAAACGGAACAAAGCATCCTGAAGAATTGAGGTAGCAATAAACCCCTCGGGGACCTGAGGTGGTCCCACTGGAACAGTCTGTGCTGGAACCCCCTCATTAATCACGATCTGAGGTTCCACAGATGGGGCTGCAGCCTGAGCTATGGGCTGAGTCCTGCCCCTGCCTTGGCCTATGGCGCGGACTCGGCCTCTGCCCCTAGTAGGAGTTGTTGCTGCTAGAGGACCGGAATGCTTGTCAGCGGTAGAGGAAGCATGTGTTCTCTCCATCTGCGCGAGAATAAAAGAATCCAATCAGTATTCTAGATACAAGAATCTTACGATAGAATGGAAATAAAAATGAAGTTGTTTCCTAACTTAATAGCCTTTGAGAGATAAGTACAGATGTCTCCGTACCGATCCTTCAGACTCTACTAAGATTGTTCATGAATTGTGAGACCTAAGCAACCTAGTGCTCTGATACCAACTTGTCACGACCCACATTTCCACCTTAGGGATCGTGACGGCGCCTAACACCACACTTTCTAGGCAAGCCAATGTTAGAGTTCGATTAGCTATTTTTTGTTGATTATCCATGTAAACATAATAAGATAAATCTAAAGTAAACTTAATCTAATTGTTTCCAATAATTAACTCCAAATATAAAATGATAAACAAATAAAAAAAACGAGCCACGAACTAATTATACAAATAACTCTATGACTACCCCAGTTTCTGGTGTCACAATTCACGAACTACTAAAGAATACTACAAATAATGGGCTGAAAGAAATAATGTAATTATTTTGAGAAAATATAAAACAGTCTCTACAAACTAAGAGAAGAATCTCGGGATCAGCGAACGCCGGTAGATATACCTCATGTCTCCGGATAATGGATAGCTGCAACTAAAATCCTTATTGCTGGCCGGTACCTGGATCTGCACAAAAGAGTGCAAAGTGTAGTATCAGTACAAACAACCCCATGTACTGAGTAAGCGCCGATCCTAACCTCGACGAAGTAGTGACGAGGCTAAGGCGGGGAAATTATAACTTAACACGTGGCAATATATATTTACAATAACGCAATAAAACAATTCTACACAAACAAGAAAATATAAACTAAAATAATAAATAAAATAACTCAGTCGCCTATTCCAGGCCTCAGCTGTCACCAAAATTTCACACAAATTTCCAAATTTTCAAACTTTAATTCTAAATAACAAAATGTGCAGGATATGGGAAAACAGTAGGATAAAACATTAAACTTCCAAATCTTTGTAATATAAATCAGTAAAGCATAATTATCCTCCCTTATCACTATCATATATTTATATTTTCCCTGTCCACCCTTATCACAATCATTTATATTTCCCATGTCCACCCTTATCACAGTCATATGTATGTATTTCCCCTTTCCACCCTTATCACAGTCGTATAAATTTACCTCCCTTTTCAACCCTTATCACAGTCGTATATATTTATTTATATCAAAACTTTCACAATTCAGGCCAAGTCTTTCACAATACTCGTGTCTCAACAGTCATAAACAATCAACGGTAGTTATCACAAACTTCATAAATAATATCTCAAAATGAACCAACAGGAATATGCATATATTTAAATCTCGTAAAACAATGTCAACCCACTCAGTCTTTATGTACCACAATGAAACTAAGAAAAACAACTAATACTTTCCCAAACATTATTGCAACAAGACTTACAACAATATAACAAGCCAAGTAATTATAGAAGACAACAATGAACATGAACAATAAAAAACATGAAGCAATTAGATTGGAAACGGGGAAGGGATCATGTAAGTGGACCATTTGTTGGTGCATAGATACTCGTCAACTCACCTATACACCACACACATGCATTTTTTCACATAACGATTAAGTTGGGATTCCTATTCCCTCAAGTCAAGGTTAAACTAAGCACGTAACTCAACTTCGCAGGCCACTCACTACTCAATTATAGCTTTTCCTTTTGAATTCACCTCCAATGCGTTCGCGAGGGGCAGGGTGCGAACGCAATGCACAAAAGTGTTGTGCACTAACAGCACAAAACCAGCAACTGTTCATGTGTAAAAAAATATCCCGTGGCCTATCCGAAACTCACCCGAGCCCTCGGAGCTCTAAACAAAACATGCACGCAAGTCTAAAAATATCATACGGACTTGCTCGTGCGATCAAATCATGAAAATAACATGTAAAACTATGAATTGAACCTCAAAACTCATCATTTTTCTCATGAACACTTAAAGTTCATTATTTCTCAACCGGATGTCCAGATCACGTCAAATAAACTCCGTTTTTCACCACATTTCACAGTTAACATTTAAATACTATGACAAATTTTTTCCGGGATCCGGAACCAAAATACAGCCCCGATACCAATGGTTTCAAATATTAATTCTTTTCTTTATTTCATTAATATTTCAGAAAAACAATTTCTTTCAAAAATTGATTCCTAAGGCTTGGAACATCGGAATTCAATTCAGGGCATACGCCCAGGATCCATATTTTACTGCGAACCCCCGGGACTGTCGGAACAGAGATCAGGGTCTGTTTACTCAAAATGTTGACTAAAGTCAACTATAATCAAATTTTAACTCTATAAATTACTATTTCTCATATTTTCACATAAAAGCTTTTCGGTTTCATGCCCGGACTGCGCACGCAAATTGATGTATTTAAATTTAATCGTTATTGCCAATAAACCTAGAACGAAGTCTAAATTCATAGAATGACCCCTTGGGTCATCACAGTTATGGATCCTTACTGGAATGGGATCAATGAAGTTTCTGTCTGGATTTTGTATCATTGATGACAAGGTGGCCAATGCGTTAGCAAACTCGTTCTGAATCCTAGGGACATGCCAGAAGTCTATCTTTGTGAACTTCTTTTTTATTTCGTGCACATGATGCAGATATGGTAGTATCTTGGAGTTATTTGTAGCCCACTCTCCTTGTACCTGGTGCACAAGTAGATCTGAATCGCCGATCACCAGCAGTTCTTGAATTTTCATATCAACAGCCAGGTTAGCCCTAATATGCAAGCTTCATACTCCGCCATGTTGTTAGTGCAAGGGAATCTGAGTTGTGGAGACACCGGGTAATGTTGACCGATTTCTCCAACCATCGTAGGCTTCAACAATGTCTTCTCCTACAAATGATACATCTTCATCGGGAAAATACATTTTCAGGGGTTCGTATTCTTCTCCCACAGGATTCTCAGCAAGGTGGTCTGCCAATGTTTGTCCTTTGACTGACTTCTGAGTTACATAGATGATGTCGAATTCACTCAGCAAGATTTTCCACTTGGCCAACTTTTCTGTTGGCATGGGCTTCTGAAATATGTACTTCAGGGGATCCATTCTCGATATAAGATATGTCGTATAAGCACAAAAGTAGTGCCTTAAGTTCTGAGCTATCCAGTTTAGAGCGCAGCAAGTGCGTTCTAGCAGAGAGTAGCGTGCTTCATACGAAGTGAACTTCTTACTCAAGTAATAGATGGCCTGTTCCTTTCTCCTTATCTCATCATGCTGTCCCAAAATGCCACCTAAAGCTCCATCTAACACTGCAAGGTAGAGAAGTGATGGTCTACCCGACTCCGGCAGCACTAAGACTTGTGGTGTGGAAAAGTACTCCTTGATTTTGTCAAAAAACTTATGACATTCCTCGGTCCAACTGGTTGCATCTTCCTTATTCATCATTTGGAAAACCAGCTCACATATTACTGTGGACTGTGCTATGAAACGACTGATGTAGTTAAGGTGTCCCATGAAACTCATCACATCTTTCTTGCTTTTTTGGTGGTGGTAATTCTTAGATGGATTTTACCTTTTATGGGTCCAACTCTATTCCCCAGTGACTGACGATGAATCCCTACAGCTTTCGGGTAGGAACCCTGAATGCACACTTTGCGAGGTTTAGCTTCAGGTTGTACTTCCGCAGTCGATCGAAGAATTTCCTCAAGTATGCTATGTGATATGTGGCCTTCTTGGATTTAATGATGACATCATCCAAATATACCTCTATTTCTTTATGTATCATGTCATGAAAAATAGTTGTCATGGCCCTCATGTAGGTGGCCCCAACATTCTTTAGGCCGAATGGCATCATTTTGTAGAAGTACACTCCCTATGGTGTAATGAAGGTTGTTTTCTCAATGTCTTCTTCATCCATCTATATATTATGGTAACCTACGAAGAAATCTACAAAGGGATGGAGTTCATGCTTGGCACAGTTGTCGATCAGAATGTGTATATTCGGCAGCAGGAAATCATCCTTTGGGCTTGCTCTGTTGAGATCCCGATAATCAATACAGTCTCTGACTATCCCATCCTTCTTCGGAACATGCACAATGTTGGCTAACCAGGTTGGATATTCAACTACCCTGAGGACCTTGGCTTTGATCTGCTTAGTAACTTCCTCTTTGATTTTCAGGCTCATATTTGGCTTGAATTTCCTGAGTTTCTGCTTTACCGGCGGACACATTGGGTTCGTGGGCAACATGTGGGCCACTATGGATGTGCTCAATCCGGTCATATCTTCGATGACCATGCAAAAATGTCCTCATATTCTTTCAAGAACCGAGTGTATTTTTCTTTCTCTGACGGTGACAAATGGATGCTTATGAGGGTTTCGGAATACCCTAAGTTGACTATCTCGGTCTCGTCTAGCTTGGACTTGGGCTTATTATCAAAATTCTCTACTTCTCTAACGATCTCTTCAGGTATTATATCCTTTTCTTCTATTTCTTCTGAATCACTGTCCTTTTGTTGCGTTGTCTCATTACATGTCACAGTCGTCGGTTCGTCAAGATAGGAAAAAGTAATGATGTAGGGATAAAGACATGAAAGAAAAGTAGTAATAATAAAATATCAAGCCATTTAAAGCGTCAAACAAAATGATTTTCAATAACTCGAATGACGTTTTTGGAAAATTGAAAATATTATTTAAAACTAAAATGCAAAAGTGGAAATCATTTTTTCAGGAAAAGTAAACAATGTTATTCAGCCTTGCTATCCCGGGACTCGTCGGGCCCTTGATGGTCGATTAGTCCAATTCTTGAGGAATGCTCCCTTCTTCACAGTCTGGATAGTATGGACTTTCTCCTCCTCATCCTCGACGATTACACATCAGTCCATATCATCGTCTTACAAAAACAAATTCCTCAATGCTGCCAATGCTTCTTCTTCCTCTGATCCCCTTATGATATCGGCCCGATGAAAGGTCTGACTTAAGTGCGGTACGGGTTTCTCAAGAGGTTAATTTGGGCCACGCCATGGTGGTGACCAATCATCGTATTCTTGCTAGGTGTACTGATACCCCAGCCCAAAGGTTGTTACCGAGCCCCTTTCCATGTTCGTACCCTTGCCATGCCAATATGCTTTCTATCTTGCTACTCCACAACTTATCCTTTTTGATCACGTTAACACGCTCGATGTGATGGTAGGTTTCTCCACCTAACTTCATTTTGTTTTCTACCACCAGAATAGTCCGACTGGTGTAAATGGGGTTGCTCCCATCTCCATGGATGATCACTTCTTGATGGTTCCATTCAAACTTTATAGCCTGGTGTAGAGTAGATGCGACAGCTCCAGCGGCATGTATCCAAGGCCGTCCCAGCAAGAGATTGTAGGAGGCGGATATGTCTAGCACATGAAATTCAACATCAAACCATGTGGGACCCATCTGCAAGCACATATTAGTTTCGCAAATTGTAGCCCTTTGAGACCCATCGAACATTTTCACATTCATACTCCCTGCTCGTATCTCATGTAGGCCCTTGCCCAACCTTTTCAGATTATTCAACGGGCAAATGTTGAGGCTGGATCCTCCATCTATCAAAAATCTGGCGATGAATTTGTCTTCACATTGTACTGTGATGTGTAGTGCCCTGTTGTGACTTAACCCTTCAGGTGGCAGCTCATCCTCATGGAAAGTGATCTTGTGTCTTTCTAGCACCTGCCCCACCATGTTGGCCATTTCTCCGCTAGTGATATTGTTGGGCACATACGCTTCATTCAACACCTTCATCAGAGCATTCATGTGTGCCTCAAAATTTTGCAACAATGATAGGATGGATATCTGGGCGGGAGTCTTGTTCAGATGATCAACGACAGAGTAATCCCTTGCCTGCACTTTCCTCCAGGTCATCTAGACCAGTCTCAATAATGGGCGGTTTGTTGGAAGTTTGCTTACTGGTTTCTCCCAAATGTTCAGGTGTATAAACCCTCCATGTTCTCTTCATTCCTTGTGCAGCGCTGGACTCTTCCTTCTTCGCCTTTCCTTTTATTTTAGCCTCGGCCACATAATCCCAAGGTATAGCATTATAACTGAAGGGTGGCGTGGATGCCACCGTCACAGTCAAAGGTGTGACCACTTCCACCTCAAATGGAGTTGGTGTAGCTGCAGGTGGTGTTACTTATACTTCAAAAGGAACCGATGTGGCTATCTCAATCTCAATCGGCGATTGTACGTGCACCACAATGGGATTGAGTGTGACTGCAGGCTCCTTAGGATCATAACCTTCCCAAATAAGCCAAATTGATCCCTCGGGATCCCATTCTTCATTAGTTTCTATTACATTGACCCCTTTACGCCTATGAACTGGGAGGGGATTGTTGCGGACGTTAAGTGCAATTTCCTTTGCCTGTATGACCTTATTATCAATCAGTGTCTGGATCTTGTCTTTCAAGGTGCGTCACTCATCAATAGTGTGTCCCTTCATACCGGAGTGGTAAGCACAATTCTTGTTTGGATTTACCCATTGAGATGAATTTTCCATTGCCACAACGGGAATAGGGGTGAAATATCCAGCAACTTTCAACCTTTTATACAACTGGTCGATAGGTTCAGCAATGGCGGTGTACTGTCTGGATGGTTTGCGGTCAAAATTGGGCTTGGGTTTTTGGTAGTTTGGACGAGTTGGAGGTGCTTGATAATAGGATGGTTGGGTATTGTAGGTGAGGTAGGCATTACTAGGTTGGAAATATCTAGGAGGTGAAGGTTGGTATGCGGGTGGAGGTGTTTGGTATACAAATGGAGTTTTCAGACCTTGGGCAATCATTACTATTCCCACCTATTTATTTTTCGATATGCCACCTAACTTTAGTGCTTTGTTTGGGGCCTGCAGTGCCTCGAAATTTGTCACCATTCCACTTTTAATACCTTTCTAGATCCATTCTCCGAGCTTGATGATATCAGAGAACTTATGATTCTCAATGACCATTATCCTTTCGTAACATTGTGGATCCTGCGCCCTAACAAAGAACTTGTTCATCTGTTCCTCATCTAATGACAGCCTAACCTTCGCTGCTTCCGACCTCCACCGAGTAGCATACTCACAGAAAGTTTTAGTCGGCTTATTTTACAGGTTCTGGATATAGAAAATATCCAGTGCATTCTCTGTGTTGAATCTGAACCTGTCCATGAAATCTGACGCCATGCTCACCCAATTAGCCCATTTCTTGGGATTTTGGCTTATGTACCAAGACAAGGCATCTCCAGTAAGGCTTCTCATGAACAAATTCATGCAAATCCTTTCGTCTTTCCCACCCCCTCGAGCTTTCCACAGTAAATTCTCATATGGACCTTGGGGTTACCCGTTTCATCTAACATTTTGAACTTGGGAGGTTTGTAACTTTCCGGCAGTTCCACATCTGGCTGTATGCACAAATCTTCATAATTTAGACCCTTGATCCCTTTACCTTCTTCAACACCCTGAACTCGGCTTGTTAGTTTCTTGAGCTCCTCAGCCATGTTCTTGATGAGCATGTCCTTCTTGGCAGATTCTGGTGTATATGAAATTTAGTTGAGTGGGGTAAAGTTTCTATGTATATAGGGTTGTTTTGATGCATGCAAGGAGTTTGGGTATAATGATGATCATTGTTTGAGCTTTGGGGTTAGGGGATAGGTTGCGGGGTATTCTAGGGAGTGTGATAGGTGGTTTGTGGGTATTGAGTAGGGAGATGTTGATTTTGAGGAGGGGTTATATAGTGGTGAGGTGCGGGAGGATTCTGTGGGCATTTGTTGGGTGTGTTATGAGGTGGCACCGGGTTTTGGGTGTTTGGTTTGTTTGTATATGGGATGTTCAGTGCGAGGGAGAGGTTTGCAAAGTTACGGACCTGCTCAAGTCACCATGTAGTTCAAATATCTTCTGCTCAAGTCGTAAAACCAATTCATTTGGGGCCTGAGTACCCCGACCATCGGAAGTTTCAACTTTCTCAACATGTGCAGTGTTATCTTTTCCGACGCCGTTCATATCATCTATTTTAGCTTTTCTTTTGCTTTTTGGTATAGTTGGAGGAGGAGAAGGTGGAGGGCCTCTGGATCTTGAATGATAAGCTGATGATGCCATTATGCGTGAACCAACCTTTGGGAATGGGAATAATCAAAAATAAAGAAATTCCAAAAGGTAACCAAGTCAGTAAGAGTTCTAAATATGTTTGCAGTATTTAAACACATAGTGCGGGAATGTAAATTCTCATCCTAATTTGGGAGCCTCGTTTTGCCCGAGGTAGGCCTAGCGACAAGTTGATTTGTAGAATTTTAATGCCAATAATTGCCTTATTTCATTAATGTAAAAATAGATGAATCTAAAATGACACTAAGCGAGATAAGTCACTAATTGCACTTGGCCTAATTACATTTGAAAAAGCAAATAAACCTAATCTACTTGGTCCCAAAAGGACCTTCCCCAGGCTATATTCTTTTGGCTCCATCGATCAGGTTCTCCAGGTCGCGCATTGCCAGTAGCAGGTATACCCTTGCTAGAAGTCCTCCTTCGCTTCCCTCAGCATTCTGGCAGTCGACGACTCTATTCCTTGTCTTCTCTTCTAGCTCCATCAGACCCTGCTCCAGATATTCAAGCCTTTCATTAGACTTGATAGCCATTTCCTTCCATTTATCGATCAGATCCATATCAGTCTTGTGCTGCTCCAGATGCTCGGCCTCGAACTCATAACCTCTTTTGCGCAGTTCGTTATATTTCAGTTGAGCTTCGGCAAATTCTTCTATGACCCTATTTCCTCGACCGATCCCCGACTCAACTATTCCTACTATGCTATCTTCCAACCATGATGGGTAACAACGCACATGCCCTACATGATATCAGTGTGGCTCGATAGTGTCCTTTTCTACAATAATCTTTAAGTGCCTCATATGATGAGCTTCACATTTGTATGGGATGTCGTCATCCCGAAAATCTGCCATGTAGTGACTCTTTTTAGACGACTTGCTTCCAGCCCGTCTGTCTCATAACCTTGATGGGAACATAAGGGTATATTCCCCTTAACCCGATCAACACCAAGTGCGGAGCGTTCCTAGATCCGATGATGAACTCGTCGATAGGGAACTATTCAAACATCCATTGAACCTAATCCTCAATCATATTATCGAAAAACTGCACCCATTCGATAACATTCTCTGGTTGAGCAAACCTGTCTGGGATATATGTCATTCTCTTAGGGTGATGGAAAGCTATGTGATAATTCCACGGTCTTCGTGGAAGCTCTTGACGGTATTGACCTCTTTGGAGATGCTCTAGCAACCTAAAATGTAGCAGCATATTACAACCCTCGAAGTGTTTGAACCCCTTTTGGAAGCGATCTAAGGCCCGATACATGTCAGCTATGATCATATGGACAACGATATATGTTTGCCCCTCGATTCCTTCCATTAAGATTTTGGTTACCACGGAAAATCTAGTGTGCATTTTGTCCCCTTGGATTGGAAACACTATCATACCCAGGGAGCAGACGATGAACACAAAAACCCTGCGGTGAATCCAGCCCAAGGAAGTGATAGAGAATTCACATGGAAGATACGGTAGGATTTGCTATGACCGTATCGTTCATAAAGGAAGTTAAAAGGTATGTAAGACTTCTTCAGACACACCAAGTCATTGTTTTTCTTCAAACCCATCATCTTCAGAAACCCTTTGGGAGAGCGATTTTCTGGCACCAGTAAACCGGGACTGTCCCAAGGCAGTCCAGCGAATCCCCCTATTTTTTCCAAGAGAGGTTCTATGTTTCAAAAACAGAAGACGGACCTTTCTCCATCCCACAACATAGTAGCAGCTTCGATCAACATATTGTTCGGTTTGATGTCCAATAAAGAGGCAAATTTTCGACGACCGTTTTCACATGCTTTCTGTCACTTGATGAAAAATCTTCCCACCAATCTAGGAACGATGCTGGTATATTACGGACCATCCCAAACCTGGGGACCTCGTGCCTTATTTTCTGCAGAACAAATAAGGTTAGGACCTTTCCCCATACAAATTGGACTATTTATACATCAGTGATTAGCATATTGGCACTTATTTCTCCAAATTAATGCACATATTGTGGTATCGTCCGTCAGGATTATAGAAACCCCGGTGGACTTTTAGACAAGGCTTTTCTTAAAGGGTTTTTATGTGGGCATCATATTAACCATGGATAGGTTTGACCATGATGCATGTATAATTAATCGGAGTAAGGTTGTTCTAGAGGTATACACTGGTACCCTCAAGCAGACAACTTAAGGGGGAAAGGCATTCAACTGTCGACTGCACCGCTGATCGACTAGTTTTATTGCAAATAAGCCTTTCCGAATTCAAAGGGGTGATATATAGAAGAAGAGAGAAAACACTCATCAAGCGTTGCTATGGTATTGATTACGCATGAGTGGAATATGATGTTGAGCATGATTTATGTAACAGAAAATAGCATGTTGTCACGTATTTTCACGTTGAAAAATGATAAATGCGGTATTTAATAATCGAAAAGGCATTTAAGAAAGAATACAAAGAGACAAGTCATTTTCCACAGTAAAGAGAACTCGTAAATGCTTGAAATATAGGCAAATAAATTTACATAAAGTGGGAAAGGGGAAAGGGTGTGCAAGTATTAACAGAATAAAGCATTCTTAAAGACTATTTCACAAATATCAAATTCGCTATGGTAAGAGCCTAACGATTATCCCAAACAGAGTCGCCATACTATCGCGCCTCTTTTTCCTCGCGAAATCGAGTTTCGACATTTCTGAGACAACTCCCTTCCTTTTGGGATGGGGTAAGGGATTTGAAGAGTCGCCACCTAACGGAATAAGGAGCGTTAGGGCACCTAGAGCAATTAACTCATGAAACTTGTTTGCATTACCAGAGATCGGGTAAGGGCTCAAAATTACCTTGAGGGGAAGGTGTTAGGCACCCCTCGAGGTCCACAAAGGTTGTCACGACCCAAAACCTATGGGTTCTGATGGCGCCGGACACCACTGTCAGGCAAGCCAACCCCTTAATCATTGAAATACCATCCTGTTTAAAAATTTCGGAATCGTTGCCTTTATTTATTTTCATAATCAAATAAATAAATTTTTGTAAATTAAGCACGATAAGAAATACATTTAATTCAATAAAACAAGACTCAACACATCCCCAGAACCCGGTGACAAAAGTACATGAGCAGTTTCTAAGAATTTATACAACTATGCAACTCTGTCAACTGCGGAATGCCTTCGGATGAATGCAGCCCGACCAAGTCTCCAAATCAATCGTTGAACTATGAAGATACATGTGCAACAAAATGCACAGAGGTGTAGCATGAGTACATATACATATATGTACCCAGTGAGTATACCGCCTAACCTCGAAGAAGTAGTGACGAGAGGTCGACTCGATACTCACTAAGGTCCAACAGTAATAACATAAGATAGATTATAATGAAATACGGTAGGCATGTCAGGAAATAAGCAACAAGTACATATCACGAGCAAGAATCCAAACAACTACTGAACTAAGCAATAAAGCACTTTCAAGGGTAAGACCACCGAACAAAACAATAATCACAAATTCTTAGATCCGCCGTGGCGTACGGCTCGCTCCCATAAGGTACCTTCTAAGCTCGTCGTGGCGTACGGCCCGATCCCATATGTATTTCCAGTATTTCTCAACACTGTCGTTGCGTACGGCCCGATCCCATATATATCACAATTACTTCTCAACACTGTCGTGGCGTACGACCCGATCCCATATTCATTTCAATAACCTTTCAACACTACCGTGGCGTACGGCCCGTTCCCATTATTCATTTCAATTTATTTTCAACATTGCCGTGGCGTACGGCCCGATCCCATTATTCATTTCAATTTCTTTTCAAGATTGCCGTGGCGTACGGCCTGATCCCATTATTCATTTCAATTTCTTTTCAACACTGCCGTGGCGTACGGCCCGATCCCATTATTCATTACAATTTCTTTTCAACATTGCCGTGGCGTACGGCCCGATCCCATTATTCATTTTAATTTCTTTTCATAACAAATTCCGTTCCATTCAACAATTTTTCCATAAAGCCCTTAGAGGAATAATACTACGCAAAACATAATCTCATAATACATATGCCGTCACAATGAATCATATAAAGCATTATGAGGAAGCATATAAGGCATTACGAGGAAGCATATAAGGCATGATGTGGGCCAAACTACCCGGACATAACAATAATATCCGCTACGTACAGACTCTCGTCACTTGGCGCGTACGTAGACCCAAAACAATTTACACATAGCATATACATCACCTATGGGGACAATTCCCTCTTACAAGGTTAGAAAGGAGACTCACCTCGTGTCGAATCTACCCCTCGGACCACAATTGCGCCCGAAACTCCGAACTCTACCCGAGGACTCGCAACTAGCCAAATATAGTATAATTGAATCAATGCTAAGCTCCAAGAAGGAGAATTAATAGGAAATCCTCAAATTAAGCATTCTTAAAGGTTTTTGGAATTTCGACCCCGGGCCTGTTTGGTCCAAACACGACGGTCGGACCAAAACCTGATCACCCATAGTCCCACGAGTTAGAATATTTAATTTGTTTTGATATCCGACCCCAAATTAGGGTTGAATTGCCCAAAATCCCCAATAACCTAACTCTACCCAAAACCCCTAATTTCTACTTTGATGTTCGGATTTTAGTCCTAGATTCTAGTGTGAAATCTTGTAAAAAGAAGTTAAGGAGTAAAGAAAATGAGTTAGAAATCACTTACAAATGTTTTGGAGAAGAATGAGTGTTTGGAAAATCGCCTCTTATGTCTTTAGGGCTTTGAAATATGAAAATAACTGAAATTCCCATGTAATTATACCCATTTCTGGTCCCCCACCGCGGCCCACGATAAATTGACCGCGGCCACGAAGACAAAAATCAAGAAAAGCTGAAGAAAATCCAAGAAAATGACTGCTGGGACATGCTTTAGTATTTTTGCCATAACATTCGCTACAGATATCCAAATTACAATTTCGTTACCTTTCTAGAAACTAGACACGAAGGGCTATGACTTTTATTTTTAAATCATTTTAACATTCCTTGTATCTCAAAAGATATAAGCCTCCGAAGTCGGGCAAGTGCCCAGCTCTCCACCGCGGCCCGCGAAAAATGGACCTTGGCCGCGAAGACCTTACGGTCCGCAAAAAATGGACCGCGGACGCGGTGGGAAGTTCAGAGACATGTACTTTATTGTATTTTAAGCCTAAAAACATCCCGGGACCAACCCGAACCTCACCTGAGCCCTCGGAACCTCAAACCCAATGTACACACGACTTCAAAATCATCCTACGGACTTATTCGAGTAATGAACCCACCAAAGTAACATAAAAAACAGTGAATTGAGCTCCAAAATCTATAGAATTTTCTCAAACTTCATAAACTATCAAATTTTCCATTTTTGATCCGAAACTCGTCAAATCAAATCCGTTTCACACCAAAATTTACAGACAACACATATTAACTATATCGAACCTGTTTCGGACGCCGAAACCTTAATACGGGCCCGTTATCACAGGTTTCACATCAATGTTCATTTTCATAAGCTTTTATTATTTACAAAAAATAATTTTCTTTAAAAATTCATTTCTCGGACTTGGGTCCTCGGAATTCGATTCCAGGCATACGCCCAAGTCCCATATTTTCTTACGGACTTTCCGGGACCGTCAGATCACAGATCCGGATCCGTTCACCCAAAATATTGACCAAAGTCAACTTTATTTAACTAATTATCATAAATTCAACTCTTTATCAAGTTTCCACATAAAGGCTTCCCGGCTACACGCCCGGGCTGCGCACGCACATCGAGGTGAGATTGACAGAGGCTTTCGGGGCCTCGAAACACAGTCATAATTAAATTTACATAAGATGACCTTTTGGGTCATCACAGTTTACTCAAAATTCCAGTCATACTCAATTTCCTCAACTCAAGGCTTCTTGAATGAGAATTTTCCTTTCAATTTAACTCCGAACCTCCTGAATTTCAACTCTGTCAATACACACAAGTCACAATACCCGGAATGAAGCGGTTCATGACTCTCAACTGCTGAACGATGCGCTGGATCACAAAACGACCGGTTGGGTCGTTACATTCTCCCCCACTTAAACAGACGTTCATCCTCGAACGTGCCAAGAACTGCTCTGGAATTATGTGAAATCACTGTTTAGCACCTAGTGCACCTGCCCGTGCTACTACAACCCCGCTGAGCACACAAGCTTGATCAAATCTGAAGATATCCTCTTCTTATACACACAATACGTTCCGAACTCGGTTCTAACAACCTGAAATTATCTGCCATGCCTGATTCTAACATTTTAACACCGTATCAACTACAACACGAGGCACCTGAACACAACTGCGCACCTTTGCTGAATCAGCACCATACACTGCATAGTTCATCATCTGACCACAATAACGCTCCCTGAACCTTAATAGCCAGAATTCTGCGAATTTGATGCTCTCAAGGCACCTTATCAGATACATTCATACATTCTGCTATAACGCTGACGATATCACCACAATGGAGGAGATGTGTAGAAAATCATAACCATTTGCAGAGTTAACCACATGTTGAAATCTTTTCTCTAACCTTAGATCATCATTTCATTGCAAACCAATAATGGCAACTCTCTTGCAATATACTCGCATAAACCTAACACACCAATCCCAAATTTATACATCTCGTCTCACCCAGTATGAATTGCTCAGATAACCAGTCACCCCAGGCATAACCAACAGTCTCACACGATGCCATAATGCGCCAAAAGGCCACAATTCGAACACGACACATAAGGAAACCACATCATGAAGGGACTGCCCGACTCACGCTATAAATATGAACTTTCCTCAAAGAAATAGGAAGTAAAACACAAGAATAATCATTGTAGGAGTCTTGCTCAACATCACACTGCTGCGGTGCGCAACCTGATCCAAGTAACATACCCGTGGCGGCGTGCCACCCGATCCCATCATAGAATTTACATAAAGAAATATATACACAGAGCTGAATTTCTCACTAATACAATTTACTAACATCGGTCACAAGCACGCTGAGTGCATAATACCATTCTGGGGAGACTGATAGAGCCATATGCCACAAAACTCAAGCACAACTGAGGTGCGATATATTATCTGAATCTCAAGAGCCATTCTTCTCACTTAACCTCATTGCCACGCGGAATCTCAACACATAAGAATTTATCAAGACATTTCACACACGCACGACACAATCATAATATCACATGAATTTGACGAAGATGGGACAACACCTGATATCCCAACACCCCTCCATGAGGAGCGCTATAAAGAAATGAACACATCTGGCTCGCATGAAGCCCATAGTCTTGTTTAAATCCATTTATTCACTTCAAGCCGATTCTGCTCGCACTGAACTAGGCTGATAGCCTTACCTGGGCCCGTAATAACCCACCTTTTTCTCATAATGCACAAGAGCGATCATCATAGCAGGGACAAACACCCCACACTCCACAACCAACTGGACCAAACTCCTTTAAGGCATATATCCTCAATTAAGCAATATTGCATTTCCTTATACTTGGTCCAAATCTTCAATCAATTAGGTGACTACAAGTCACACTTACATAATCTTCCCAGGATCACGCTCCCGAGACTTTTCACACAGGTAGCCAGTATGCATATCCATGCTACCGACCACCCTAAGGCTGTAAAACAACTCAAGGACTCGTAATCAGGATACGAGGCCTCTTTCACCAAACACCGATCTCAGGTGACATTGAAGACAACATCAGTTTCCTTGCTCATCCGAGCTCATGACATCCTTGTCAACACAAACTGCAATCTCGATTCTTAATTCCAGTTACATACTGCTTACTGCACCTAATAGGCCGATAAATGATGGCACAGGAAGTCCGTCCTAACTCCTGAACAACTAATAGGGTGAACACTTCACCACATATAGAAATCTTTCACTTGCCTCAATTCATGAAAACCATAGCAACATACAAGTGAGTTTTCACCCTCACAATACATACAAATCCTAAAGTAGTGGACTGAACCACCCAAACCTTTCGGGATCTCCTACACCTGACAGGCCATAGCATTTGAATGCTTCCGACTGAAATCTATTACGATGGCCGACAAGCCCCACACATATCTGTACAAACCATACACATGCCCAATCATATCGAAGGAACTGATCACTGCCGAACAGGCACCGTTTTCTCATGGCTAACCAATCCATCTTCTCTTAATCATCTTTAATTGCCTCAAAGATAATAGTATCTCCTTTCAACTCATAGCAACTCAACCCTCACTCGTCCCGAGTGACCTTGATTCACGAGACCATGCTGCCTAAACTCCGCAACCCGTCTCACAACCTCCTGAAAATCTTTCTACAACTCGGAGTTTATTTCTCTCACTCTTCCAACACTATCATGCGTGTTGAAATAACATAGAACACTCCAACTAGTCTCCTTCTCCTCAAAGATTATACTGCAAAAGCTCGATTCTTAATCATACTGCTGCCTGAAACCCTTACACACCACAGTTTCAAACTTTCGAATTCACTAGGACCGCTGCTGAGAGTCACCCACGCTGGCTGGCCTCGAATACAATCAACTCCAAGGCTCTTATAGCACATGAACATTCTCTCAGTGAAGCACGTGACTGAGTCATTTCCCTTACAAATTGCCTATGTCTTAATAAAAAATTCTTAGTCTTCCAGAGCCTAACCCTGGTCCAATAGGACCAACTTGCACATTTTTATCATATGCCATGCTCGTTTACCGATTCACTCCTTTCTCTTAGCTGTAACAACTTGCCGATACACTGGTAATTCTGCAATCCCATGAGGACGCAACCCTACAATCCAACAACAGTTAGTGGGACTCCCCCACTTAGCCCGAAGCTACCCTTTATCTCACTCTAGACCCATGCTAGGATCCTTCCTCCCTTGCTAGCATGATCTTGCTCAACCAATCTGTCAGCCCTCCCGAATTTAGCATTCCCCAGATACCCAAAAATAATCCCTAGCATCATTATCCCATTTTGCATCCTAACGAATCGCCGTTATGATTCCTTATAGAGAACTACTAACCATACCACCACTATCCTATACCCAGAAATACCCGCTAACCTATGCCCAGAAATACCTGCTAACCTATTCCTAGAAATACCCACTAAGCTATTCCCAGAAATACCTGCTACCCTACACCTAGGAATACCCATTAACCTATTCCCAAAAATACCTGCTAACCTATACCTAGAAATAACCCACCTGCAAAAATCACCAACTGACACCGTCCGACAATACTGCGCTACACCCCCTATGACATCAACACCCCATCATAAGCCTGCTCTCATTCACCAGCTTTACCAGCCCGTCCGCTTCTCAGGGACATCTACTGAATGCGCCACGATATCCTCAAATTCACCTGCCATATCGCATCCTTCCTTATCCCTAATAATCTTATCTTTGTTGCATCTAGCCTTCCGCCGAATAACCAACATTTCGGTTTAAGCTTGTAGACCTACTCCCTGTCCGCAAAATTTCTCAAATCACTTCAATTCCTCTTCAAGGCAGGCCACCGCCTTACCACTGAACTCATAGGCTATACTTCCACTTCTTACTTAGTTGGACTCATTCCTTTAAGCAATTACCCGACCTCCGTCTCTGACGTCGGGCGTTTAGAGACTTAGCCGCTACCTGACCTTTCTCACATGACTTCCTTCATCGCATGCTTCTCAATTGCGGCCTCCATTCAATATCATTTCTCGTAGCTCTTAAACCCGCAGATCACCACAACTTCAGACTCTTCAAAGATCATCTTCCTCGAGCTGTCTTCACTAGAAGTGCTTATTCAATGCGGAACCACAACACCCCACGACCTCCGACGGTCGCTTCTTCAACACTACTTCACAACACTCCAACCCAATGCAACCGAATAGCTATAACATCGGCAAACTTAACACATTCCATTTGGTCAAAGGCGATGATAGCTTATTACAGGTGAGTACTCCACCTCACCTGAAAAACACCAATCCTTACTATTTTATCAGCCCCAAACCTGATCATTTATAATCCAAATGCTTTTCCTACGCCGGAACAAAAATACTGAAATCTCGAAATCACACTTTGAGAAGACCTCCATTCAAACCGTTCATTGCCTCAACACATGGGCAAACGTTCTATCCTCATATCAACATCGCGCCATAACCAATCGAAAATACCATAACAATCTGAGCACAGCCTCAAAGTTCATAGAAACACAGCCACTGAACTGAAGCAACATAATATTCTTCTTGCAGGGCAACAACAACAGCCCCAAACGACTAGGCATGGAAGACTTCACGCACCATATCTGTAACATTATCACAACACCTCAAATTCCTGATTCATAACAAGCGCTTTGCGACGCGTAAGATTGAGTAGGAAGGAAGCATAGGCATAATCCTTAAGGGAATCAAATCGCACAATGAGGAATCAAGGAGGGAAGTACTCCTAACAACCCTGTAGCCTCTCAGAGATAAGTACAGACGTCTCTGTACCGATCCGCAAGACTCTACTAGACTTGCTCATGACTCGTGAAACCTAGGGGAACCTAGAACTCTAATACCACGTTGTCACAACCCAAAACCTATGGGTTGTGATGGCGCCAGACACCACTGTCAGGCAAGCCAACCCCTTAATCACTTGAAATACCATCCTGTTTAACAATTTCGGAATCGTTGCCTTTATTGCTTTTCATAATCAAATAAATAAACTTTTGTAAATTAAGCACGATAAGAAATCCATTTAATTCAATAAAACAAGACTCAACACATCCCCAAAACCTGGTGACACAAGTACATGAGCTGTTTCTAAGAATTTATACAACTATGCAACTCTTGTCCGAGAAATAAATAAGACAAAAGCAATAGAGATACAATGTAAAGATATAGAAAGAAAGAGACTCTGTCAACTGCGGAACGCCTCCGGATGAATGCACCCCGACCAAGTCTCCAAATCAATCGTTGAACTATGAAGATACATGTGCAACAAAATGCACAGAGGTGTAACATAAGTACATATACATATATGTACCCAGTGAGTATCTCGCCTAACCTCGAAGAAGTAGTCTCGAGAGGTCGACTCGATACTCACTAAGGTCCAACAGTAATAACATAAGATAGATTATGATGAAATACAGTAGGCATGTCAGGAAATAAGCAACAAGTACATATCACGAGCAGGAATCCAAACAACTACTGAACTAAACAATAAAGAACTTTCAAGGGTAAGACCACCGAACGAAACAATAATCACAAATTCTTAGATCTGTCGTGGCGTACGGCCCGCTCCCATAAGGTACCTTCTAAACTCGCCGTGGCGTACGACCCGATCCCATATGTATTTCCAGTATTTCTCAACACTGCCGTGGCGTACGACCCGATCCCATATATATCACAATTACTTCTCAACATTGCCGAGGCGTATGGCCCGATCCCATATTCATTTCAATTACCTTTCAACACTGCCGTGGAGTACGGCCCGATCCCATTATTCATTTCAATTTCTTTTCAACACTGCCATGGCGTACGGCCCGATCCCATTATTCATTTCAATTTCTTTTCAACACTGTCGTGGCGTACGACCCGATCCCATTATTCATTTCAATTTCTTTTCAACACTGTCGTGCGTACGGACCGATCCCATTATTCATTTCAATTTCTTTTCATAACAAATTTCGTTCCATTAAACAATTATTCCATAAATCCCTTAGAGGAATAATACTACGCAAAACATAATCTCATACTACATATGGTGTCACAATGAATCATATAAAGCATTACGAGGAAGCATATAAGGCATATAAAGCATTACGAGGAAGCATATAAGGCATGATGTAGGCCTAACGACCCGGACATAACAATAATAGCCGCTACGTACGGACTCTCATCACTTGGCCCGTACGTAGCCCTCAAACAATTTACACATAGCATATACATCACCTATTGGGACAATTCCCTCTTACAAGGTTAGAAAGGAGACTCACCTCGTGTCAAATCTACCCCTCGGACTACAATTGCGCCCGAACCTCCGAACTCTACACCCGAGGACTCGCAACTAGACAAATATAGTATAATTGAATCAATGCTAAGCTCGAAGAAGGAGAATTAATAAGAAATTCTAAAATTAAGCATTCTTGAAGGTTTTTGGAATTTTGACCCCGGGACCGCTTGGTCCAAACACGAGGCTCGGACCAAAACCCGATCACCCATAGCCCCACGAGTTAGAATATTTAATTTATTTTGAAATCCAACCCCAAATTGGGGTCGAATTGCCCAAAATCCCCAATAACCTAACTCTACCCAAAACCCCTAATTTCTACTTTGATGTTAGAATATTAGGCATAGATTCTAGTGTGAAATCTTATAAAAAGAAGTTAAGGAGTAAAAAAAATGAATTAGAAATCACTTACAAATATTTTGGACAAGAAGGAGTGCTTGGAAAATTGCCTCTTATGTCTTTAGGGCTTTGAATAATGAAAATAACTGAAATTCCCATGTAATTATACCCATTTCTTGTCCCCTACCGCGGCCCACGATAAATTGACCGCGGTCACGAGGAAAAAAATCAAGAAAAGCTGAAGAAAATCAAAGAAAATGACTGCTGGGACATGCTTTAGTATTTTGGCCATAACATTCACTACAGATGTTCAGATTACGATTACTTTACTTTTCTAGAAACTAGAAACGAAGGGCTAAACCTTTCGTTTTTGAATCATCTCCAAATTCCTTGTAGATCAAACGATATAAGCCTCCGAAGTCGGGCCAGTGCCCAACTCTCCACCGCGGCCCGCGAAATATGGACCGCGGCCGCGAAGACCTTACCGCGGTCCGCGAAAATGGACCGCGGACGCGGTGGGAAGTTCAGACCTGTACTCTACTGTATTTTAAGCCTAAAAACATCCCGGGACCTACCCGAACCTCACCCGAGCCCTCGGAACCTCAAACCCAATGTACACACGACTCTAAAATCATCTTACGGACTTATTCGAGTAATGAACCCACCAAAGTAACATAAAAACAATGAATTAAACTCCAAAATCTATAGAATTTTCTCAAATTTCATAAACTATCAAATTTTCTATTTTTGATCCGAAACTCGTCAAATCAAGTCTGTTTCACACCAAATTTTACAGACAACACATATTAACTATATCGAACCTGTTCTGGACGCCGAAACCTTAATACGGGCCCGTTATCACAGCTTTCACATCAAGGTTCATTTTCGTAATGCTTTATTTTTTACAGAAAACAATTTTCTTTAAAAATTCATTTCTCGGACATGGGTCATCGAAATTCGATTCTGGGCATACGCCCACGTCCCATATTTTCCTACGAACCTTCCGGGACCGTCAGATCATGGATCCGGGTACGTTCACCAAAAATATTGACCAAATTCAACTTTATTCAACTAATTATCATAAATTCAACTCTTTATCAAGTTTCCACATAAAGGCTTCCCGGCTACGTGCTCGGGCTACACACGTACATCGAGGTGAGATTGACGGAGGCTTTCGGGGCCTCAGAACACAATCATAATTAAATTTACATAAGATGACCTTTTGGGTCATCACAGTTTTCTCAAAATTGCAGTCTCTCAATTTCCTCAACTTAAGGCTTCTGAAATGAGAATTTTCCTTTCAATTTAACTCTGAACCTCCTGAATTTCAACTCTGACAATACACAAAAGTCACAATACCCGAAATGAAGTTGTTCATGACTCCCAACTGGTAAACGACGCGCTGGATCTCAAAACGACCGGTCGGGTCGTTACAAAGGTGGGTCGCGGCCGAACTTAATTAAGCGAATTAGTCTTAAAGGGAAGTAAAACCATTTTGGACAAATAAAAATTATTTGAAAACGAGATTAAAATGGTCCTACGTTTTTTAGCCTATAGGATCATTCAGTGCAATACTTTGTAACTTCCCTAAGTTGGAGTGCTACTCATAGTATTAGCACACGGGTCATCATCTCCTTTACTACCAAATTACTATCTTTCAGTTGTTATCTAATCGTTCTAATAGCTTCTAACTCGTGGCTTATGCGTGCACTACCTGTCCCTTACCTATGGTCCTGAAGGTATTTAGGACCTCTATTCAGGGTGGTTCTAGATTGGCCTATGTTGCTTAAAATGAGAGAAAGCTAGGCGGCAAGAAAAATTCAGATAGGACTTCATGTAAAGAACAAATAGGGGGCTCACATTAACCTCCACAAGTAGGCGACAAATGCACGCAATTGAATCAACAAACTTTATAATTTGGATCCTATAGGCAGGATATCTAGATGAGCATAACAGAATATAAAGAAATAGTTTATTAAGGGGGGCATCGAGGCTTATCAGTTTGCCTACTGATTTTTATTAATCTTTGAATCTGGGCATTTTCAAGTAGCAGGATGTCATAGTTCTATGCTTAGTATCATTAGCGATCCCTACATATTTTGCCTAAGTGATAACCAGAATTGGTCAAACTCACAACTGATTAACATAATCATAGAGGTATGGTTTGTAAGTGAGTTGCTGATGTTAAACTCATAAAAGTAGGTTTTATCCCTTTTAGATCCTATTGGCATGCTTTCTAATTTGCAGAATTGATTTAACTCGTATAGACATGATGTCTAAGTGTTGACATGATTTAAACCTCTATAAGCATGATTTCTAAGTTCACAAACTGATTTCACCCTATAGGCATGATACATATTAGTTTAAATCCTATAGGCATGATTTATAGGTTTTGAAACTAATTCCTTTTATTCCTATAGGCATGGTATCTAAGTTGAAACTAATTTTTATTTCCTACATGCATGATATCTATTAATCTCATTGGGCAGAATGTTTTAAGCAAATTGCTAGGAAAGCTTATTAGCTCAAACAAATAGAATCCTATTGACATGGTCACTAATGCACGTTGGATCGGAAATATGTATAGATCCTATGAACATGGATTTCTAATGCTGAATTAACAGAAGACCTATAGGTAGCGTCTCTAGTATGCCAAAAATGTGAAAATGCAGAGTGAAAAACAGTCAGAAAAATCATATTGGCAGGATCTCTAAATGAGTAATAAATGAACACTATAAACCTATAGGCAGGATTTCTACCCGAGTTTTAACAAAGATATAAGAAGCCCCCCTGATTTTACTAATAATCCCCAAATCTTTTTATTACAGAGATTATTAAATGCCAGAATGAATAAATTACATAACAATATCCAGTACACTATAGGGAGCCTTGGCAGTCCCAATATAAACCTAGGAACCAGGCCTTCAAACATAGCATCTCTGAAGCATAATGTGATCCATCCATGACACATAAAATTAGGTTTCTAGTGTGTCAAAGTTCCCAAGAGCCTTAGGGACCCCGGACAATGCTCACACCAGAACCTCACTTAGAAAAATAGTTCATAACAGATTGGAAGAACATCCCCAATGTGTCAGAGTTAGGAGGAATCTCAAGGACCCTAGGCAGTGCTCACACTGGGGTGGCAGGAAACTAAATAACTAAGTGTAGCAATTTGGAAACTAGTACATAGAGGGTAAGGGGGACAGTTTTAGAAAAATAATTTAATTTTTAGAAGCAAACAGATTCAGATTATAGGGTTGCAAATAGAACTGCACAAAGAAACAAACAAAATTCATGTTCAGCATATGGTTCAAACAAGTTTGAATTTTTTATTAGGCTAGATGCTAATATCAAACAACCATGGCTTAAGTACAGAGACAGTTAGTAAACAAAAAGGACACATGAATTAGCCACATATTGATCACATGTTTCTAGCAAAGTTCTGAACAAGGGACTAAATTAGGAAGAGTTTCACATTATTGAAGATAGCTTAGCTTAACAGTATCACTAAATGGAAACATGTAGTCACATAGCAAATAGAATCATGCTGAAGATTGAAATAGAATAATTGAATGAAGCATATAGAACAAACTAGAATACTAGGAGTTAAGGAATACCAATCGAGAAGAAAGAAAACAGGAATGCAATAGTAACTAGATTTCTAGAAAATCTAGCCTTGGCTTCCAGCTGGCCAAACAGTGTAGAAATCAGAACAATAGAAAGAGAGCTTAAGTTCTTTTTGAGAGCAGAGAGTTTTAAGGTTGTAAGGTTGTTCTGAAAGGGGGTCGTAAAGCGTGCAAGTTTTTTAAAATCAGGACAAGGGAAGGGTTTTTATATCATGCAATAGAGTAAAACAAATAAGGTATAAAAATCAGTTACAATCAATTAAGGTCAACATGAATCAATTAATAGGACAAAATCAAGTAAGTACCACTTAATTTAAGGAAAATCTCACACTGAATCAATCAGTAGCTAAGAATGAGGTTAAATAAAGTAATAACTAATTCCGAAATCAATAAGGAGTCAGAACAGTGAATCGGCCAGTAGTACGGGTACACAAAGAAGGTAAGAACTTAATAAGGAAATACGGGTACTAAATTCAAACCCTAATTTAGGTAAGTAAATCAATTAACACTTTAATTGATAAAGTTAAAGGTAAACGGGCAAGAAACAGTAGAATAAATAGTCGAATAATTGAAACTCTACGACATATCAAAGAGATAGAGATAATACTTAAGTAAAAATCAGTCGATAAAGTAAAGAAGAAAACCAGAGTTAAAAACATTAAAATGTTTAAAACATTTTTTCATAGAAATCCATTAGAACCAAAACCCTAGCTTTTAGGGTAAATAAAATCATTCCATAATAATGGTAAAAACATAAAATTTTAGGGGAGAAATACCAAATAAACACAAAATCGCTTCAGATATAAAGAGATCTAAATGGATTCAACCAGAAAATAACCAAGTTCATGAAAATAAATAGAAAAGAATCAAATCTGGTTTGAATTGTAACGACCTGACTGGTCGTTTTGCGTTATAGGACCCCGTTCCCCTAAATGGGACTTCTCGTAGTGGCTTTTTATGATTTATGACATGTGGGGACGGGTGGTTCGTCATTAGGAAAAGATTAGGGTAGTATAGTAACACTTAGTTCCTTAAGGTTGGCCATTAAGACCAAGTTTGACTTCGGTCAATGTTTTGAGTAAACAAACTCAGAATTGAGTTCCGACAGTTTTGCTAGCTTCGTATGATGATTTCGGACCTATGCGTGTGTCCGGAATGGGTTTTGGATAACCCGGGAGCGTTTCGGCGCCAAATAGCAAAATAAGGGTTTCCTTAAGTTCAAATTGAGGTTTGGAACGTATTTTTGAGTTATCGAGGTCCGAATGTAATTCCGAGACCATGAATAGTTCTGTTATGTCATTTAGGAATTTCTTACAAATTTTGGTGTCACTACGAGTAGTATTGGTCGGTTCGACACATTGTTAGCGAATTCAAGAACTTAAAGTTATTAAGTTTGATTCTAGGGGTTTTGAGGTGTGATTGATTTTTAGCCTTGTTTTGAATGCTCCGAAGGATCGAGCAAGTCCGTATTATGATATGGGACTTGTTGGTATATTTGGACGGGGAATCGGGTGGGCCTAGATGCCATTCGGGCATCAAATGAGGCCAAAAACCAGCAAGCTACTGGTGCACCAGGTTTGGTGTGACTGCACCTGCGGTTGCCTAGTCACAGGTGCGGGACCACTCCTGCAGTCCTTGCTTCGCTGTGCATCCCCATGTGAGGATGCCCAGTTGACGTAGGTGCGGACAGAAATCTGCAGAAGCGGAGCCGCTGGTGCGGACTCCGTTCTACAGGTGCGAGCCCAGGTCCGATGCCCTTCTTCCGCAGGTGCGATACTTTTCTCGCAGACGCGAGACCGCAGGTGCGTTCCTCGAGCCGCAGGTGCAGAAACCCTGTAGGCAGTGAGGTCTTTTAAACTACGGGAAAGAACCATTTTACTCCATTTCTTTCCTCCATAGTCGACCTTGAGAGCTTGGAAAAGAGCCAAACGACCTAGCTACTTAAAGGTAAGTGATTTCTACTCTAATGTTAGTTTAATACACGAAATTATAGGTAAATTAACCTCCTAATTAGTGAAAATCAAGGGTTAGAGTAAAAACCTAGGGCTTTATGAAATTTGGGGAATTACCCACTAACTAGCTATGAAATCATGCAAAAATCATAGAGTGATGATCCTTAAGTTATGGGTAAGTGATTCCTTCGAAATTTTTTGGAATCCGAGCATGTGGGCCTGGGGGTATATTTTTGGAGTTTTCAAATTAGGTTGAAGTAACTAATTAATTAGGGAAATTTCATACTTTCGAGAATACATCAATTCATGTATACCATATTTGACTAGTTTTGAGTCCTTGAGAGAAGAGTTTGGAGTTTCGGGCGCGTTCTTGACCAAGAAAGTAGGCTCGACACGAGGTGAGTCTCCTTTATAACCTTGTAAGAGGGAATTGTCCCCATAGGTGATTATAAATAATTTCATGTCCTTAATTGCGGGGGCTACACACGCACGAAACGACGAGAGTCCGTGCGTAGCTAATATTATGTTATGTTGGGTAGTTTTAGGACTCACAAGGATGCTTTTATGTGCCTTATATGTGACCCTAAAGGTATTTTGAGTTGTTTAGTATCCTCGAATTTGTATGAGAATATTTAGGAATTTACATTAAAAATTTACATTGCTAAATTCTTGTCCTCAAGTATAATCTCGATTAAATCCCCGAACTCTTGAAAATTCTTTGTATGTATACGGGCACCCACGTCACACGTATGATTCGTGAGCGGGATAACCCTATCATTATGTCAACCGCGTCGCATCTTCGATTTGCGAGCGGGGGTAATAGATGCATCTATGGTTCGAGTCGTTCGACCCTCGACAGTGCACATTTATTTTTGCGATGCTTCGGCCGTACGCTTCTGGCATACTGTGTGCTATTAAATTAACTGGGAGTTTTCGTAATACTTGTATCAATTGACTTATATGGAATTGACATGCAAAGGTAATTATAATTTGATACTTGGTGTTTCTTGTCTTTGTGATTAATAGGACTACTATTCCTACTAAGTGTTCATGTAAATTATATTATTATTGAGGACCTAGTAAGTATCACGTCGACTTCTCGTCACTACTTCTTCGAGATTAGACGGGATACTCATTGGGTACATATTTGTTTATGTTCTCATGCTACGCTTTTGTACTTAATTGTACAGGTTCTGAGGCATGTACATCTGGGTATTCCTCCGTAGTTCATTCCTGACCTATAGTTGGTGTGGAATTCTCGGTGAGCTGCTTTCCATGACGCTTTCTCTGACGGCACCCTGGAGTTCCTCTTTTCTTTTTCTATGTCTGTTTATACTTCATCAAACAGTAGGGAAGACTTGTATTTATTTTGGAAATTCATTTCTATTTGATGCTCGTAGACTCGTGACGCCAGTTCCTGGCACACCCACGTAGTGGATATTATATTCTTTTGGGTTGTAATTATTGGTGGTGACTAATATAGTTATTTCTCTCTTTATGGTCGTTTAGGTCACTTGTTTATTTCGTAATTAAGTTTTAAAATTTCACAAGAGTTAGTAAATTGATTGATAAATTAAGAAGGGATCTCTAGAAAATTAAGGTTGGCTTGCCTAACATCGGAGTTGGGCGCCATCACGACCCAAAATCCCACCTTCGGGCCATGACTGCGTCTAACGGTGAACCCGCCAGACAAGCCATCGTTTTAACTAAATATAACTCATTAACGACTGAAACGAGCAAATTAACTAGGGCATCGATGGCCCCCAATATGAAATTTAGCAAATAACCCAAAATATAACATAGCAGATTCGAAATACAACCCATATACGAAATCCCAGAACTGGTGTCACACACTCACGGACTATCTAAGAGATTACTACAAACAAAAGGTCTGAAATAAGTACATGAGACTGTCTTTGAAATACAAAGTAAGACAGAGCTGAAAGTGGAAAGTAGAAGGTGACGTCAAGGCCCACGAACGTCTGCGGGTCTACCTCGATGTCTCCTGTGTGAACTGAAGAGATGCTCCGACCGTCAGTGATCACCGGGTCCGGCTGCGTAGTCTGCACAACATAAAGAAGTGCAGGTGTAGCATCAGTACAACCGACCCCATGTACTGAGTAAGTGTCGAGCCTAACCTCGGCGAAGTAGTGACGAGGCTAGGATCAACAACAACATATGTACCTGTACAGTTTCATATAATAACAGGAAAAATGGCAACAAAAATAAGCAAGTAAGACAGATACGGGGAGCACATGCTGGGGAGATACGGATAACAATATGCTAGCACATCAGGACATAGTAATAAATGAAACGTAAAGACAAGGAAGAAATTTAACTTCTCAAACAGATAATAAACAGAAAAGGCATGGCATGTCCCCTCGTGCATAGCCCCCACAATCACTCGGCACGGAAGGTCCCCTCATGCATAACCTCACATTCACTCGGCACGGAATGACCCCTCGTGCATATATAATAACACTCGGCACGGAATGTCCCCTCGTGCATAACCTCACAAATCGCTCGGCACGGAATGTCCTCTCGTGCATAAATAATAACACTCGGCACGGAATGTCCCCTCGTGCATAACCTCACAAATCGCTCGGCACAGAATGTCCCCTCGTGCATAAATAATAACACTCGGCACGGAATGTCCCCTCGTGCATAACCTCACAATCACTCGGCACGGAATGTCCCCTCGTGCATATATAATATAATAACACTCAGTCAACACGGCATGTCCCCTCGTGCGACGAATAATAAAAACACAAGGCAACAATAATATGAAAGTCAACAACACGAAGTCTCAAGTGCATGGAAATATTCAATACAATTCTATTGTTCCGGCAAGGAGAAATCATCATTTACAACATCAACAAATGCCCGACAAGGGTCTCAGCTATAACCAACCTCGCATCAGAATTACAATTTCATTAATGTAAGCCTCAACTGAAATAAATCACTCAATAACTCTTCACGTCATGAAACAGCATCAAGATATCACTTTTTAATTCACCAATTACTCACAGTGCGGGGGATATTAAGAACATAGCAAATTTCATCACAATTGACTCACGGGCATACTTGACCGCAACGCATAGGCACTCGTCACCATGCCTATACGTTGGACATGAGTTGCACATAGCAAATAAGACTATATACCTAATCCCTCAATCTGAGGTAAAGCCAAACACTTACCTCGGCTCCAAAGAGAATGCAAGTCAAGCCTCAATCACAGCCTTTCCTCTTGAATCCAACTCCGAATCGGGAATATCTAGACATAACGGATTTAGTAACATCAATAAGTACCCAATAAATCAATTTCTAAGCCAAGGTATGCATTTCCTACTATTCTTCCAAGAATACTAAAATTCGACCCCGGGCCCACACGTTTAGATTTTCGAAAATTCATGAAGGAATCAATTACCCGGAGTCTAAGGATCGAAGTTATGTAATTTATTCAAGAATTTATGGCCTAACATGGAAAATCACGAAATTCCTAAGAACCCTAAAGTTTACTACCTAATTCAATGATTTTAGGTGGTTTATTAGTGAATTAAGCTAGGAATTATTGTTAAAATTAGAAGTTTTATGGGGTTTTACTTACCTCTTACAGTGGGTGGTCGTGGAAGGTGATGCCCCAAGCTTGGATGCCCTCTAATGGAGTTTGAAGATGGAAGGAATGAGGAAAACCCGAAAGTTTGGAGTATTTAAGGGGCCTACCAACAGGGGTTTCCGCACCTGCGACCATAGGACCGCAGGTGCGGTCTCGCACCTGCTAGAAAAAGATCGCAATTGCGGAAAAGGGCATGGGACCCTGGCCTCGCACTTGCGGGGTTGGGAGCCGCACCAGCGGTCCCGCTCCTGCGGAATTTCGGTCGCCCCTGCGGAAAAGTCGCACCTGCGGTCACGCGCCTACGCCCTGAGTCTCGCGCCTGCGGACTTTGGGCAAGGGGATGGGGATCGCACCTGTGAGGCTGGGACTGCAGGGGCGGTCTCGCACCTGCGGCTGGGCAACCGCACCTGCGGTCACACCAGCTGCTGTGCACCAGCAGTGGTTTTTGCTGGTTTTTTGCCTCGCGCGGGGTCCAGGATGTACCTGGGCCCCACCCGAGCCCCCGTCCAAAAATACCAACACGTCCCAAATCAGTAAACGGACTTGCTCGAGCTCA